>JAJIYU010006501.1:0-20558 GCA_030144865.1 Tinospora cordifolia
CCTTGTTTGGCCCAAATGTCTTGAACCAGCCCAAGTAGTGTTTCATTAAGTCTTTTGGCACGGGCCCTTGTAATCGGTCCTCTTGGAATATGCAAAGCATCATCATCACCACTAATTAATCTATTTGTGTCATCTTTATCAACTTCATAATTTGCATCAGCAGCACTACTCTATTGTTGTAGGTGTTGCAACTACAACTACTGCTGGTTGGGGTCCATGGAACAAAGGAAAGAAGAACATGCTACTGCTACTATCGTGGCTTCCACCGAGCCATGCAGAGACGATGAACAGAAAATAGGGGATGGTGAGGTATACAGCTGCTGCTTGGAGTTGTTGTGCAGAACCGTGATGGGAAATGAGAACAAAAGGAACAGCAGTTTTGCTACGTACTCGGTGTGAAGAAGAGGATCCGAGTTGCTGGTAACGATCAGAAGGGAGGAAACAGAGCAACAATGCTCTATTGCTACGTTGCTGCTGCCGTCTCTAAGGTGGAACAGAGAAGATGAAGAAGGAGCTACAGGCAGTTATAGCTGCTATTCCCTACTGCCAGACTAAAATGAAAGAAGCAAAAGAGGAACCCGAGCAACAGTGCTTTGTGCTATTGTGGTTGCTGCAATGGCCACATGAAGAAGAAGAAATGTAGGGAAGAGGAACGGAAAACAGAGGAGGAAAAAGGCAGAAAACAGACTGCTACATCCATGGTTGAGCAAAGAAGAAGACGCTGGACCGTTGAAGGAGTTGAGAACTTAGCTACGGATTACAGGCTGTGATGGTGTGTTTTAAATTTGGTTTTGATTATGTGTTCCTGGTTTGTGAATAAAGAACGGGAGATTAAACAAAAAAATTCCAAAATTTGATTTTGATTGTTTCTCATGGGCCGGTCGAAAATTTGAATTTAGGTGTAAAATTCCAGTTGAGTGGCTGGAATTGGAAGCAGAAGAAGAATAGCAAATGACATCGTAATTTGGTGGAGTTTAATTGTGTTCGTGATCTGCAAATTGGAGAAACCAAAAATCTGGTTTTGTTTGTTCGAATTGGTGCGTACTAACTAATGGTAATCTGTTTTTTTTTTTTTAACTGGTGTGTGTGGACGTTAATCTTTGATGTTGGCTATGATTCAAGAGGAGTAAAGGATGGTTTCAGAGTACGGGACCGTGACTCAGAACTCAATGAATTTTTGAAGGTGCCTTCGTTTGGATGTGAGTTCGTCGTTGGCGTCGTTCACATGAAGAAGACGTTGTGAGGTAAAAATTTTAAATTTTAAATCCTAGAAAGTATGAAATTTATTTTAGTCGATTATCGATGGAGATAAAACATAATAAAATTTTCTTATTTAAATAGGGATCAATTAAATCAATTCCGAAAATTAGTTTAGTATAGCAATTTAATAATTCAAATTTAGCAAATGTAATATTAGAGTATTAATTAATTCTTGAACACGAGGATTAATTGAATTAATAAAAATTAAATTGATTAATCTTTCAAATCAGGATAAGTTTACAATTTAATAAATTAAATTAGTTAAAGACATGAAAAATAAACCTCAGGGGTTTAAAAGTCTTTTATGAGAAAATAATAAAATCTTAGGCCCTGAAACTAAACTTAGAATAATTAGAAGTCTTATTTTGTTCATAATTTAATTAATTATGATATCAATAAATTATTCAAATCACAAAGATTAAGTTATTAGAAATTTAATTCTACGAAAAAGTTTGTAAGTAAATTATTAAAATTGTAATTTAAACTATGAAAATTTAGAAGACTTGGAAGTATTTTAATTAGAATATACAAAATACTAAAATTGAATAACGATCCAAAATCTGTTAAAAATTGATTTCGAGAATACGTAATTATTTTAGGAAGTAATTAAGTCTAAGAATAACTTGAATAAGATTTAATTTGAACTAGGAAATTAGTGAATCTTATTAACTATTGAATTTCATATTATAGTTTTGAGTATCGAGGATCTCGAAGGAAAGCAAGGAGCCCTGAAGATTGCGAAACCAACTGGGCGTGACTTTCTTGCTCATCTGTATTATATGGATTTAAGATTCAAAGCATTTATTTGAATAGTTTTAGAATTACTAGAATTTTGTTAGGAAATTAATTGAACTTGTATGGCATGCTTGGATGATGGGTGATGATTTTGTCTATCTATGGCGTGCATTAATAAGAAAACATGCATTTAGATTTTATTATTTACTCATGTGAATAGCCTGCATTATTTGATCAATTTTCCATGATATGTGTGATGGTTGACATGATTAAAATTGTTTGTAAAACTAAAATAAGACGATGGTTAATTAAGAATCAACGTACCGATACGATTGACGAGCCTGAAGCGGATCGAGGTGACATCTCCTATATGTCACTGCTTGAGATTGTCGAGCTACAAGGCAAATCGTAGGTATTCACAACCGGAGCTGACTGTGACAGCTCAAAGTCTTTGGGAGACAGTACGATGCCATGGTAAGTACACTCTCTTAGGCTGTGATGTGAGCGTCAATTGATTTTAGACGGTTATTGGAAGCCTCTAAGATTTGATTGGATCACAGGGAATACCGAGAGGCATCTCAAACCTTTTCTGGTCTTAAACTTTGACTAAAACAAATTAATGTTTAAACGCCTAATGTTTGAAAGTGTTTGTAATGTTTTGAATTGGGTCTATATAACACATGTGATGTGTAGGATCGATCCACTGATCTTTCGAGCTCACTCCCTCTTTTTTTTCATGTACATCTAGACGTAGAGTATATTGACTTACGTCAGAAGACTTACACTCTGATTGGACACCTCATGGGGAGGTCGTCCAGGATAGGTGACTTGGAGGTCATGTTTTATATATTTTACCGGATTATTTTAATGTATTTACATTGGATTAACTTTGGTTGTTTTATTTTTCAATAGCTTTCCTTACTTAACGATTTTGGGTTGAATGAATAGTTTCAAAGTATCTCCGCTGCATTTTCGATGATTGTATTGATTAATCCAGTGAACATTTTAAGGAATCCTTTTGATGCTTTATTTTGATAAACAATTACCTAGATATTGACTTAAGGACAAAATTGTTATGAACTTGATTTTGAAGAAAGAGAATTTGACAGAAGAAGAAGTTAAGTAGCATTTTGATTTTCAACAAGTGACGATCCACACGTGATGTAAACGTGAACGGAAGTCCAATTGAAAATTGGCGTGTTACATTGAGGCTGAGGAGCCATCTAAGGGATAATCTATGGAAGTTTCCTCAATAGTTGATCTAGTACCCTCTGCGACATTTCATTCATCATGGCCTCCATTTACGCCTCCATTCCAGTAGACAATTCTTGTTCTCATTGTTCACTCTCATTAGAGCTGGTGGATCGAGTAGTGTACCTTCTTGTTCCAGCCATTATTTATGAATTTAACACTCTATCAATATTTGCCTCATCAATTGTTCGTACTATCGTGGCTCTAGATTCAAGTTTCTAGGTCCTCAATTTGTTCAATGGCTTAACAGTTTATGCTTCTACGTTCTTTTTATGCATGGGTACAGGATTTGGTTTCAATAAAACATGCATAGCATACAATCATACAATCAAGCTAGCACAACAAGGTTCCAAGCTTCCACCTAAGCTTTCAGGTTCAAGTGTCTCATACCACTCTACACCTTCCACTTAGGTTTTCACCCGGGACAAAGCTGCACCTAAACAATTTTGCAAGTGTCTCGATCTCCAAGGCTTCCCAAGCTCTACTACACTTGACTATCCCATACCAGCCAAGCATAGGAAAACAAGTTCGTCCAAAGCCACCGATCACTCACCATACATGGTCTGTCATTCTCTGAGTCCAGGATTCCTCTATATCCCTGAATCCTATGTGTCCTATACCACATAGAAACCAAAGATACAGAATCCTCCCAATCTCATGTCCTGACCAAACAAGTATTTCATTTTCAAACATTATCAGTATCTAGCTTATACCCTAAAAGCTTTTATTTATGATCCACTGTGCCACCCTTAGCAACACCCAAGTTTCTAGCTAAGGTATCTTTGCTAGACCTAGGGTCTCAAATCCTCGTTAAAAGGTTCTTTTGTCAAACTGACAAAATTGAGTTATTCTCGATACTACCTTTGGCATCTACTTTAACTTGTAGTGAGTTCTTTGCCCTTAATTACCACCTCTTTTTTTATAGAAAATAAGTGTGTTCTTCAACTTCGACTACTTGTATAAGCTGGTGGGACAACCTCCAGATCGAACGGCAAGACCGAAGTCTACTTAGTAACCGTGTTTCTAGAACGGGATAACCCATCTCCCTTTCAATGTTTAGCTTTACTCGGGATAAGGCTTACCCACTATCAGCTCAACTCATAATCTTTGTATCCAAACAAAACCATTGAAAGCATATATTTCATTTCGAAAAACAATTTTTTTTTTCAAAATCGTTTCAGTTTCCAAAATAGGAGGTAGGGCTTCTAAATTAACTAAATAAATAGTCTTACCTGACTAGTCAGTTTCTTTTAATTCTTGCCCAAGGCATCTAAAACTTAGGCTCTTATACCACCTTTGTAACACCCCAACTTCCGAATCTGTCACATACGTCATAGGTGACTTTGTTGTCTCGTAGCTTGAGATGTCATTACCTTCCCGCTTTCTATCTGAGAACTAAAGATATTACTTTTTCTGTATGTCATTTATCACATATGTTAGTTTCATCAGTTTATATCCCAAGGTACAAAATAAAATATAAATAAGATGTTTAGAAACAGAACAGGAATAACCTCGAGATTATACAATAACTGAAGACAGTAATTTATGATTAGAGTCACAAACAATTTTGTGGGCTCCATAGCCATTTTTTGATAATATAAATACTATCGACATCTGACATGATCAAATATGGTGGATCACAAGCCCTACAATACAGTGTATTTTCTACTATCCTCATATTATGAGGTACACTATTACTGATTTACATTGATTTGGTAGGAGCAATGTCTTCAGTGGTTACCTGAACAAAAGTGAGTGGGGTGAACTCAAGAGCCCAGTGGATCATACACAGTACATCAATAGCATTATTTAAATCAAACACTGAATATACAAACACTTATCATCCATAAGGCATTTTAAACATTTATTTATCAACAGTTGTCAATTAGACCGAAAGGGTTAACCTTTGAGCTCCAGATCTGGGGAGAGAAATCAATCTTAAAAATCAAATCCTTCTCAATGAAGTGGGTTTATTCTTGAAACCCAATCCACTCTGGTGTCAATCTTGACAACCAGTGTTAATTCTGTATGGAACACACACGAAGGACGTTTGTCCCCACGCCGGTACGTGGTTGAAATCTTTATTTAATCTTATTCTTGTGTGCAAAAAATAAGAAGATAAATATTTCGCCAATATTTAAATATTCCATCAATATGGCATCATAAATCAATATTTAGATAAATGAAAACAATGACTTTCGATTTCTGATGTAGAAGATCGTACAAGACGCAACTACAAAGCATACTCTCTCAGTCATAAGCAATATAAATAAAAAAGAAAGGAAAATCATTAAATCAATATTCTTGCATACTTCTAGGCATTCAAACAATGTAAACATCACATATTCAGCATTAAAATTCAAATAATACTAGAGAGTAGAGTAATCACTTCCACCTCAATCTTTGTATTGTTATTCCCCCGTGTTTCGAGTCTTCACTTATCAATCTTCAAGATCTCAACTTTAGCTACTCTTTCTTCCAAACTTTCCTCTTCTCCCTCTCCTCTCAAGCACACTTCAATGCTTTAATTTGGTATCAAAAAAATGTGAGGAGAGGCTCTCTATTTATAGTAGAGCATTGATTATTAAGATTAGTATTTCAGGTATGGTAGTAGTTAACTTAGAATAATGGAGAGACAAAGGGGTCATCCATGCTTGTTTGCAAGCAATTTTAAGTATTGATAATGGTGATTTGATGTGCATTATTCATATACTTTAAAGCTATTTTTAATTGATTAAAATGACACTGTCCTCTTTAATTAATTAAAGATGATAATGGTGGTGGTTGAATATTATTTTTCATGTCATTTCTATTTAATTAAAATTGGCACTATCCTCTTTAATTACTTAAAGATGATAGTGGTGGTGGTTGAATAATATTTTTCATGTCATTTCTATTTTATTAAAATCGGCACTATCCTCTTTAATCATTTAAAGATGATAGTGGTGGGGGCTAGATAATATTATTCATATACTTAAAATTACTTTTATTTATTAAAAATGAAGTTATTAACTAGAGATAAAGTTTACTTAATTATTTTAATTAAACTAATAATCAACTTCACTATTAGTCAACTTTACTATTTACGATATCATTTATAATTTTACTATTTACGATGCTATTAATTAATTTTATTATTTATCATACTATTAATTAATTTTACTATGTACAATACTATTAATCAATATTACTATTTATGATATTTTTTAAATATGTCAAAAAAATAAATTTATGATACTTTATTGTCATTCATGACTTTCCTGATAATGGTCAACGTTTGTTGACTAACGTTGTTTGACACTTAATTATAGTCATCAAAAAAATTATGGTATTACAACACTTAAAATTTCAGGTTACAATAGCCAAGGAACTTGACCGTCTTCATCCAGAATTCACACTTACTGAACTTGGCATACAATTGGTTCCTTCTAAGGGTCTCTAACACAATTTTCAAGTGTTCTAAATATTCGTCTTTTGACTTAGAGTATATGCAATACCCCAAAAGTTAATGAATGAATTATAGAATTTTGGGATGGTTAAATTGAAATTTAAAAAAAATTAAATAAACAATTTTAAAAAATAGAAAATACAAAAAAGTATCAGGAAAACGTGAAAAATAGCCCAAAGGCCTAATTACCGCGGTAATGATGCATGCTACCTTGGTAATGCAAAGAAACCTAGAAAACATAGAATTTGGGCAACATTCTAGTTGTTGTGGTAATGGAATTCATTACTACAGTAATTCTTGAAAAAACTAAAATTGATACGTTCTAGTTACCGTAGTAATGTGTTGAAACCCTAATTATCAAAGAGTTAATTAGATGACTACCCCGGTAATTTGAGTTGCTACCGCTACAATATGTGAAAATTATATATATGTGCAACATGTTTAGAAACCTAACCTATCATCTTCATTTGTGATCACGCAATTCATTCCCCAAACCCTACTAGCTGCCACTAACTAAGAGTCCCCTTCATACCAAACGCATTCCACATCAATTATCAACCATTCTTAGCCATTCAGAATTGTCTTCCAATCCATTTTTGGTAAAGAACAACATCAACAAGGGAAGAATCGATTGAGATGTGGTGCAACAGCATTTGGGCATAGCTATTGCACTAGACTCTGCTCAAAATTAATATTTTTAATTCTGTTTTCTCGTTGCTTAAGTGAATTCACGTCCATTTCAATGCAACAAAACAGTAGGAGTGTTTGAAATATGTTTGTGGAAAGAGAACGAAGGAAAGAGTGCTTGGAACTGCGGTATAATGTGTTTTCTTTTGGTAAAATGCGTGTGTTAAGTTCATTATTAGTGTCCTCTCATTCATTGGGAACGAGAGACAGAAGGAAACTCGCACAAATGTGCAATTTGTGGAAAATCGCATGACTAACGCGATAACTAACCACGGTAATGCAATGCAAATAGTGAGTTCCTCTCGGGTTATTGTGGTAATGTGCCCCAGACCTCGTTTTCAAGTTTTAGTCACACACACATGAGTTACCACAGTAATACCCTTTTCTATCGTGGTATACAAAGAAAAAACATCATAGTACATGACCGTTATGAACCTCATACACATCATATGCCTTATAGTTTAAGAGATCATTGTACTATAGTTTGTGAACAATGAATCCTTCAATTCTGAAGGATGTATTGGATCTTAGGTTGAGGATTCTAAATCATCGAGGCAAAATACGGACAAGCGAAGTGAAATAATAAGTGGATACAATTACATTGCTCCCTAGCCCTATTTGAGTTTTAAATGTTAAAACATAATGTGTGTTTCTGTTATTCTGTTTATGTTATTCTAAATGCCTAGAAGCATGCTAGGGTATATTTTGACATTGATAGGATATTGCGAGCTCTTTGTTAGTATGAATGGCGTATAACATGATATATGTATCCATACTGGTTGTTTATATGCTTTCATGAAATAAGGTATGAAATGATTAACATATTAGATTCATTAGAATATTATTACATGCTCTATTTTCCATGCTTAGCATGATGTAATAAATGATTTTATGATTGTAAGTGGAGTTAAAATTAAGATTTGAACCACGTATCAGTGCAGTAGTCCACCAGGGATCGCTGTGGGTGTTCTCACAGATGGAATGACTGTAATACCCTGAATTTTCTATATTCAACTAAATGAAATTTATCATTGAATTAGTGCAATTGGGTGCAAAATGAAACTAGGCTCATTTTAGGGCTAAATTTAGCATGTTTCAAAACTCTCATTTAGTGACCCTTAAGGACCCAAATCAACTTGAAATAAAGTAAGGTGACATGAACCAACTAATTGGACAACATATTCGAAAATTAGAACAATTAGTCAATGTTAGGGTTTTCATTTGCCAAACGCCCTTCAAGGGGTCAAAATTAGAAATAATTGTCATTTAGGGTACTTCGGGGAATTGCAATGACCCAAAACGAAATAGGATGACACGAATTAACAAAATAAACATCATATCCAAAAATTAAAACAATTGACCAAGATTTGGGTTTTCATTTTATAGTGCCTTCAGTGGGTTCTAAATAAAGAAAGTAAATGGAAACCAATTTGGCCAAACCATATATCGAAATTCTTAATTTTTTCATGTGATTCCAAAACTATAGGTTATAAATCATAATTCTTTGTGAATAATAAGATATTAATTTTTTTCAAATTTTTGTGAACCTATGAGTGGTAAGGAGGTTATCATGACATAAACATACACCCTAACAAGTGCAAGTCATATGGGTGAAACGCCGTGATCGAGTGCACCCTCATGCTACCCAAGACCCCATGGGATGTTCCTTTATTTGAATCTATGTAAAATGATCCTATGTACCATTCAAATGATTCAGGGTACTCACATATATGGGGCATCACCATGATTAGGAATCAAGGCAAATCGATCCCATGTACCAAAGAGAATGATCAAGTGTGCACCCACATAACCTAAAAACGTCCCAACCATGCACAAGTGAGCAACCAAATTAGAAGTGTTAAATGTCTAATTAGATCCAAACCCTAGCCGTCCCTTGTTGTCCACACGATCAAAATTAGAAGGTTCCAAAATTAAAAGCTTTCCTTCTCTTTTGACATCAACTCAAGGGAAGAGACCATGTAGTGCACCAGCCCTCATGTAAGATTGATTAGAATGTTTCCATGAGCCAACATTGGATTACTAAGACCATGATCTAGTGCCCTCTCAAGGTTGATAACATACTTCCCATTCTTGGCGTCCAAGAATAGAAAATAGGAAAGTTTCCCATATGAGTTGTGTGATGAACAAGCTATGAATCCAAATAAGAATATTATATGAGCGTGATCTAATCTAACTTGGGACGTCCCATAGAGATATTAGAATTATACTAAGTCTGAAAATACTCCTTGATATTAATTAAGAAATTTAATGAAGAACCAAATCATGGCTCATGAGAAAATTGGCAAGTTTAGTGATCCATGTGCAAACTTGCCATATTTCTCTTTTGGTGTTTGGAAACTTGCTCAAAAGTGGGAAGCTGTCCATGCTGCCCAAGGACGTCCCATATGCTTGTGAGTTCTTATATAAACCTGCATAAGTTGCTCACAATCACTCATTCCAAGAACAAGAAAGATCCCTCGCAATAGTGCTCTCAAACTTCTTCTTCTTGTTCTTTTTTTTTTCGTTTTCTTTTGTACAAAGGTGAGAGGCTTTTAGTTCCAGCATTTAGAAGCTAGTAGAGAGTTGTTTTATTAGTTTTTGGACGTATTAAAGATTTTGTGAGCTTTGTTAGACTTTTGGGAAAATACATCTCAAGGTGGAAGTGATATCTAAAACACTCCTTTTTCTTATTCGAATTACTAGCATGTTCATTGTTTGTATGGCTTTAGAAATCAAAATAGTTTCAGTTCTAGTATTCTAAAATATATTTCAATTTCAGATTTGATCCTTGTTCAAATCTATGCATTCATAATATTCATGTCATGTTTAGTATCATGCTTAGGCTTTATTTCAAGGTATGATGCATGATTATAGTTGTCTCATGATTTGATTTTTAGATTGTTCATATTCTAAATTTTATTTATCTTAGTTACATGTTCTGAAATTTATTTGATGATTCAAGGATATAAGATTTAACAAAAGAAGATGGTGAACATAACCACGTACCATCATAGGAAACATGTGGGTTGCTATAGATGTTCTTTTCATATGATTAGTTCATATGGTTTTAATACCAAAGTACTTGGTTGGTGGGTAAGGTCCCCTAAGTTCCAAAAGTCCAATGAAATTGGTTAAGAAAAGATATATTTCACTCTAAGGAGGTACTTTGTTAAGAACATCAAGGGCTTAAAAACCCTTATGGTCTAAAGTCTCAACTTTAAAGAAATGGAGTACTTTGTTAAGAACATCAAGGGCTTAAAAACCCTTATGGTCTAAAGTCTCAACTTTAAACAAATGGATGCTTGAAACGC
This sequence comes from Tinospora cordifolia, assembly GCA_030144865.1. Taxonomy (NCBI): domain Eukaryota; kingdom Viridiplantae; phylum Streptophyta; class Magnoliopsida; order Ranunculales; family Menispermaceae; genus Tinospora; species Tinospora cordifolia. The sequence goes on from JAJIYU010006501.1 coordinate 10,693, forward strand.
CTAAAGTATGCAAGTGTTTGAATTATAAATATGTTATTAGTTTGAATTTGAAAAATGGTTGTTTAAAAAAGATCCACTGAGCTTTGTGCGCACCCCTTCCTCTTTTTTTTTTAGAAAATTAAATTATGAAGACCATGGAATTTGGATAGTTTCTATTTTAGCAAGTTTCTATTTTTTTAAAAGTTTCCTTTTAATGTAAGGGCATGTTGCCCAATTTTGAATAAGTCTTCCACTGAAATTTAATTTTATTTTAGAGGATATAAATTTCTTTTGATCAACAATGTAATAGTCTACTTTTACATTAGAAAGTTATATATTTTCTTTTTTATGAATAAAGAAGTTGAATTTTTCTTTATCTTTAATTGTCTTAATTTTATTAAGTGAAAATTTGTATTCTTGAATTTACTCTAAAGCATGAGGTGATGAAAAATAGAAAGTCAAGTGTCTGTCACTTGTAAAATAACATGGACCCAACTCACCAAATGGTTAAGTCCACTGTCAAAGAATGGTGGTTATGTCCAATACTCAAAGAATATGGGGGTTGAAGTGTTACAATGACGAGTTAGTCCTTAATTCTTGATGATAAACTAAAGGGTGTGAGCTTAGTTCTTTGATGACGGAGCAATGGGTGTGACCCTAGTTCCCAGGTTTGGGTATTAGGTGTGCCTCTAGTCCCAATTGGAATCTAGCATATAGTACATTTTCCTTGTCTCCTTTGACACAATAACGATAAGAGAATAATGGGGTTAAACCTTGCAATCTAATTTAATAGCAGTTGAACAACTTAATTTTTGAAATGTTGAATGTGTTGAAGCATTTGCATATTTGATATTTTGACTTGAATAATACTATGGATGTTCTGTGTATGATCTACTAGGCTCTTGAGCTCACCCCACATTTTCTTTTCAGGTGATCTTTCAGGACGCTTGTGCTAACAAAGCATTGTTGGGGTATCGTGACAATTGCATACCTCACGGTTGTGTTTGTCGATGGACCACAGACCTTAGTGTTGATTTTGCTTATAGGATATTGTTCATTGGATTTCTTTTTGTGTTAGTTTTCATTTTGTTGGGAGATTGCTATAAGGGTCAAACTTTGATGAAAACTGATGTAGAAATTTTAGACTATTATTTGAACACGTTATTTCTAGTTTATTTAGTTTGATTCTTGGGTTTTAATGAGATTTATCATGTTTTACATCCTACTGATATCTCTTGGTGTGTCCATGAGACGGATAGATTATTCACATGTCATTATCAGGTTGATGAGATGTGTCAGATGATAGAATTAGTAATGTCCTAGTTTTTGGTAGTTGAAGGTGTAGTGTCTCGATAATATATTTAATGACTTATGTGTGCGCCTCTCCATGAGTAACCCCGATGTCACAAAATGAAAAAACTAAGAAATGGGGTGTACAGTATATTAGGATGTCATCTACAAATACTACTACAAATTGATTAAAGTATTGCCTAAATACTTGGTTTATTATATCCATAAATACAGCTGGTACGTTACTTAAACCAAACAACGTCACTGTAAACTCGAAATGCGCGTATCAATTCTTAAAGGTTGTCTTGTGTATATCTGATTCTCGGATCCTCAACTAATGATATCCTGACCTACGATCAATCTTAGAAAATTTAGCGGCTCCCCTCAATTGATTAAACAAGTCATCCATCCTTGGCAAGGGATACTTATTCTTTACTATTGCCTGATTTAACTTTCGATAATCAACGCACAACCTCATGGATTCGTCTTTCTTTTTCACGAATAATACTGGAGCTCTCCATGGTGATTCACTGGCTCGAATGAATCCCTTTTCATGGAATTTATCCAACTGTGTCTTGAGTTCAATCAACTCCACTAGTGCCATTCTATGAGAAATGGTTATAGGATTTGGGCATGGATGTAGTTCAATCGTGAACTCTACTTGTCTATCTAGTGGTAGTCCAGGTAAATCATCTGGGAACACATCTACATATTCTTGTACTACTGTATCTCTGAAATCATCTTAGGTTCTCCAGATCTAGTATCTTCATCTAACAATTGTTTGAAATCTTGACTATATTTTAGACAATGTAATATGACTTTCATAGGACTTTGGGGTAATCTGTACATATTCCCATTGACTTTCACCAACTCTCTCAATGGTAGAGTTAATGTGACTCTCCGTCTTGGGCAATCAATCTAAGCCTAGTGTTGAATCAACCAGTCTATGCCCAATATCACATCATACTCTTGGAAAGGTAAACCCTAAGGTCGGCAGTTATCAGTTTGTCTCTAAATCTCAATTCACATGTACAAACTTTTCAGGTAATTACGGTATCTCTTATAGGATTGGACACATACAATGGTTCTAGTGGTGTACTAGTCACTAATTGTAACCTTTTAGCTAAGTCTTCTAACACAAATGACTTAGTAGCACCTTAATCAAACAATATCTTAACAGTGACATTAAACAGTACAAATGTACCTTCAACAGTTGGAGATGGGTCTGCCTGTCCATCCTCTATAGTAAATACTCAGGTTTGATTTTGTCTGCCTTGTTGTTGCTGTTGTTGTTGCTACTATTGGGGTTGAGGTTGGCATTGTTGTGGCTGTTACTATCCACAACCACCTCGGTTTCCACCCTGGCAGTTGTTTTGTCCCTGGTTCTGCCTCTACGGCCCTCAGTTTGGACAATCCTTCACAAGGTGTCCTTTTTGACCACAATTGTAGCAAGCTCCTTCTCTCCGAGCCAACTGCTTGTCTACTTAGTTATTGGTATATTGCCTCTGTGGCTGATTCTTGTTCTATTTCTTTTGGTTCCCTTGGAACTCTCTATCGTTGTTCAGCCTCTTGTTCTTGTTCCTTAACTTCTGCTCAAAATTGAGTTATTTCCCCAATATCAATGTTTTTTCCATGAAGTCTATGTACGTCTTTAGGGCCATTAGCCTTTTCACTTTTTGGATCTCAATCTTCAGACCCTCTGTAAATCAGTTAGCCTTTATCTTCTCCTCCATGATCAGCTCAGGTGAAAATTTGGCCAATTGTGGTCCTCGAGCTCTTGGCACTAGTGATCGATGGTTATGTTGTCAGAGTGTCATCAAACTAAGATGGGTAAAGTTTCTATAACTCCAATAGCATTGTCCTCTGTTCCTTATTTGAAATGTCATCTTGTGCCCTGTGATAGACTGGAACCTCAAGCATGGGCACTGGCTACTGCCTCATAATCTACTCCTGATGTTGTACTCGTATCTGCAATTATGGCACTGCCTATAACCATACATGTGCCAGCACCTGTGGCAATGCCCTCACAACTTGCTCAAACACTCATCGAGAGATCTTGGCCACCATTTTTGGTGATAACATTGTTCCAATTGGACTTGCTACTACCACCAGTGCCCTATAATCCCTTTGACAAGATTCGTCAATGTTTTTAGCCCTTGTTGCATTTTCGTGGGTTCTTGCCATTATCTATGAGCCAAAAGACATTTTAGCATCCGATAAGGTATCATAACGGAGAATCGTATTCTCAATTCTAGTGTATGCAAAACCCCATCTTTCTTTATCCTCGAGATACAAAATGTTTTTCTAGACATATGATAATACCTATCTTTCCTAGGTCATTTATTTTCTCATAATTTCGTTTGTGCTATCATGACTCTAGATTCATATATCTAGGCTCTCGATTTGTTTAGTGACCTATTAATTCATGCTTCTAAGTTCTGTTTAAGGATTTTCAAAGTCCTCGAATGTTTTCGGGTGTAGAGTTTTTGTTTCATGATCACAAAACTAGTGATATACATATTCATGAAGGTAGCATACATTCAAACAGCTATTCAATCATACAATTTCACACTAGCATAGCAAAAGTCCAAGCTTCCACCCATGCCTCTGAGTTCGAGTGTCTCATACCACTCTTGCACATTGACATAGGCTTCTACCTGGAGATCTTACTACACCCAAACTTCACAAATGTCTCAACAGCTAAGGCTTCCTAAGCTCCACTATAGTTAACCCTCCCATTATAGCTAGGCATAGGAAAACAAGCTCTTCCAAAGTTACTGATCATTCACCACACATGACCTATCAATCTTTAAGTTCGAGATTCCTCTATACCTCTAAATTCCTATGCATTTCATATCACATAGAAACCAAAGATACGAGATCTCCCGATCTCATGTCTTGACTAAATAAGCATTTTTTTCACATGTTTTCAGTCTCTAACCTTTGTCCTAAAAATTTTCATTTATGATTGTAACACCCTAATTCCCCAAACTCGAAGAAGCCGCAAAATGTCGAGGCCTTGCGCAGAGATGTACACCCATTTGACTGGAGAAGCCATATGCACAGGTCCTCGTCCACCGAGAGTCGGAGCGCTACTTTATTCAATTTCTCTCTATCTCTTTCTTTCTTTCAAAACTATCTTTCTAGTTCATCTTTAAAATAATAATGAAATCAATTCAAAAGCTAGAGATCCTTTAAAAAGAGAGTTCAAGGGTAAAAGGAATGATTAGTAAAATCTCAAAAAGAAATATGGTGTTTAAAAGCTTAAGTTGAAAACTGTTAAAGTTCATGAAAGCAAATCAAAGCAATTAAATTACATGTAAAGTAAGAAGCTTCAAGTCCACATTTAAACAATTTAAAGATTTCTGAAATAAACCCAAAACATTTGATCACATTCAAAATGTTTAGTCCAAAAGAAAGGAACACGTGCCTTGCTTCAAATTATGTACAGAAAAGAAAAGATATACAAAAGACAAAGAACAACCTCCCCTATGAGGTTTCAACAAAATAATTGAAGTCTCCCAAGGATGGTTAACTCGTATCGTGTCAACTGTCACCTGAAAAAGGAAATGGGGTGAGCTCGAAAGCCTAGTAGATCATCCCTAAACATTACTACCATTATTCAAACCAAAATGCCAAACATGCACACGCTTTCATTACATTAAGGCATTTTGTTGGTTATTTCATCATACGCAAGACCAAAAGAGATTCGCTCTCGATGTCCCCCTAGGTTCTGGGAATGACTCCAAAGATAATGTTATCTAGCCTATTATCTTTAGGGACCCACATCTAAGGAGGGAGGTAATGCCATGCAGCCTATTACCTTTATATCCCAAAGAACAATCTGTAATACCCTAAATTCTCTATACTCAATTAAATGAAATTTATTATTTATTCAGTGAAATTTGGGTGCAAAATGAAACTGCGCTCATTTTAGGGCTAAATTTGGCAAGCTCCAAAACTCTTATTTAGTGCCCCTTAACGACCCAGAACAACTTGAAATGAAGTAAGGTGACATGAACCAACTAAGGGGACAACATATCCAAAAATTACAACAATTGGCGAGGTTAGGGTTTTCATTTTCCAAACGCCCTTCAAGGGGTCCAAATTAGAAAGAATTGTCATTTAGGGCACTTTGGGAGATCGAAATCACCCGAAATGACATGAACTAACAAAATAAATGACATATCCAATAATTGAAACAATTGGCCAAGATTTGAATTTTCATTTGCCTAGTAACCTCAGTGGGTCTTAAATAAGGAAAGTTTTGAAGAAAAATCACCTAGGGCCAAATCATACCTTAAAATGTGCATTAGGCTCATGTGACTCCAAAACTATAGGATATAAATCATAATTCTATGTAAATAAGAAAATATTAATTTTATTTGATTTTTGTGAACCCATGAAGTCATGGCCACCCTAAGCATGTGCAAGTCACATGGGTGGAACATCGTGATCATGTGTACCCTCACCCTACCCTAAGCTCCATGGGACATTTCCTTTATTTGAGTTCATGTAGAATGATCCCATGTGCCATGAAAATGATCAGGTATGCCACCCCTATGAGACGTCCTACTTAGTATTAAGAAACCATGAATGAATGATTCCATGTGCACCATGATGTGATCATATACACCACGCTCTACACACCAAAAACATCCCAAATAATCCAAATTAAAAGTTTCTAATTCAAGAATAGAAATTCCTGAAAAATGCTTCTAAACACCCAAGAAACAAGATTAGAAGTTTCTAATACAAGAATAGAAGTTGCTGAAAAATGTTTCTAAACACCTTAGGAACAAGGATAGAAGTTTTCAATTCAAAATAGAGGATTGCCAAATCTTGTTGATTTGGTGTGCATAAGAAAAGGAATCAATTACCAAAACATATTGAAAAGTTACATTACTCACAATATCACACCTAGATTAACTTTCAATCAAAAAATAGTAAGTATTCTAAATCATTTTTGTGTTCACACATAAATAGGAAATCAAATAAAGCTTATATCTTGTGTTCACACTAGGAATTGGAAACCAAATCAACTCACATTCTAAATCGTGTGCACACTCAATCTATGCATTCCAAAACATCCCCATGGAGGAATGGAAAGGTTTCCTAGTATGAGTATGCCCAAATCGTCCTTTAGTGCTCATAAAACTCTATAAAAACTCCCTCTTGCTCACATTCATTTTATCCCAAAGCAAAGAGTTGACAATTCTCTCTTTGCTTGTTCTTGCATTCTTCTTGGCACCCCTTCTCACTCTCTTTTCTTTCTTGTGTGAGAAATTCTTATTTTAGTGTTTTAGAGAGTCGTTGAAGTAGTTTTTTCAGTGATTAAAAGTTTTTGAAGTTATGAAAGTGGTAAATAAGGGAAATCTCTGCCAGATTCTACAAAGAAACTCGAATTAAGGCAGAGGAGATTTCTTGAACTTCTACTTTGCTCTTTCAAATTTCTAGCATGTCCATGCTTGTTTGAATTCTAGTTGTCAGCATGTTTTATTTTTGTTTTAGTATATTTAATCATATTTTAATTTTATTTCAGCATGTTTTTTATGTTTTAATCACTAATGAGAGCATGTCTTGCTCAGAATCCTTGTTTAGAATTTAATTCAATGTTTCAAGCATGCTTTGTAATATTTTTCATGCTTTCTTGGTTGTTTAAAATTATAAAATTTATATTTAAAATTATTTTCATGATTATGTGATCTTAAACATAAGAAAGTGAAGATAAGTATCACGTACTATCATAATAACCCGTATGGGTGCTATGGGTGTTCTTAATACATTCTTGGAGTGTGTCGTTGCGTGGTGCAAACTAAGGGATACTTGGTATGTAGCATCCAATGGAAAGTGATAAAGAAATGTCTTTCTACCCTAAAAAACGTATCTAAATTAAGAATATCAAGGGAGTAGAACCCTTTTCAGTCTTAACATCAACTACAACCAAAAAGTTGTGTGAATCACTTAATGCATGAAAGAGTTTGAATTTGGATGTACTATTGATTTAAAATAGTAACTTAGTTTTTTAATGAATGATCCACTGGGCTATGTGCCCACCCCTTTCTTTTATTTTTTAGGAATTTGAAATGCATGATCAAGCTTGCTAAAGAATTAGAAAGTCTATTTTTAGAAAGCTTCTATGTAAGGGCATATTGCCCAAATTTTGAATAAAGACTTTCGCTGAATTTTTGTTTTAAATTTTAGAGTAATGTACTCTTTCTTTTGATTATATGAATTTAATAATATATTTTTTTATTTTATTTTGAATAAATAAAGAGTTTGAACTTTTCCTTTATTCACTTGTATTATCTTGTTGAAAATTAAACTCAATAGAAATGTATTTATGAGTATTTCAATAAGTGTTAGAATAAAGGATTTGAGATGCAAGTTGCGTATTTGTAAATGTAACATAGGACCCAACCTGCCTTGTGGTTGAGCTTAAACATGTCTCTAGGGGATTGGGTTGCTACACAATCAGCTATCATAAGCAGCTCAGGTGGGACACTCACGATAATGCTATACAGCCTATCATCGCCCCGATACGTGGAGTTCTTAAATCTTATTTTAATCTTCTTTAGTTTTACAATCGCATGGCAATTCATTCATCGCAAGTCATACATCAACTACATATAAATCAACCATACTAACATTCAAGTAATTCAACTATAACATAAGTCATTTCATGTTATCTACGCATGTGAGTATAGCAATTTTAAACAATGATCATGTTATTCAAGCATTTAAGTCAGTCATTCTGATCAATAGTCACTCAAGAACAATCCTAGCATACTTCTAATGCTTATTCAAAATAATCAATTGTCATGTCTAATACTAAAAAATCCAAATAATATTAGTGAGTAAAGAAAATCCCACCTACCTTGTCTTTCTTTCCCTTGTGCCTTGCTCCTTGCCGTATGTGTTTTAGATTGTTCAATCTATACGATTTTGACACCAAGGTTTTGTGAGTATAAAGCATTCATGATATGTTCAAATCATAGATTCATGTCCCTACATAGTATCCCATGGTGTACACAAGGCTGGAATGGAAAAACAAAAAAAATGGAGTGCACGGCGGGTTACTTTGGTAATGCGAAGCATTACCGCAATTGCCGGAATCAGCGATTCATGTTACGGCAGTCAGTTGTCGTGGTAACCAGTGCGTATACTTTGTTTCAACAAGTTATTGCGGTTAGTTACTGCGGTAACCAATGTGTATACTTTGTTTCAACACGTTACCATGGTAACCAAAGAGTGTTACGCGTGTTACCACTGTCACCTACCGCGATAACTACAGGATTTTCAAAAATGTAATGCCTTTGTGTGCATTGTCCCATTCATGGTTTTCTCATGTGTTTAACACTTAAATACACACACATTTAGCTTTAAACACACATCAACTAAAAAATCTTTATACTTAGGGCTCTACGTGTTTTCTCTTTGTTTCTCACCAATGTGAGGTCTTACAACCCTCAAATCAATTGTGTTTCAAAGAAAAACAACCATACACTTAAGAAATGAGACACAATGCTAAGAAATCAAGATTTCAAGTGGGGTTTCATGATTTTACCGAGGTACAAGCCATTTGGAACAACATCTCCACTGATTTTCTTCTTGGTGGAGCTTGTTCTTCACAGATCTAAGCTTGCAAACCAATAGAGAGGGTTTTAATCAGTTCAAATCACCATAAAACTTGTATGGAATGAGGAGGAAATGGTTTTGGAAAGCTTGGTTAGGGTTTAGGAGAGAATATGTAACAACTCGGTCCCACTACGCACCGATATTATCTCCATCTTAGCCACCACTGACTAGGTGCAGGGTTTTGTTCATGGCAAGACTCGAACCTGAGTCTCCCAAAAGCGTTCGGCACTAGTAAGGCTTGTAATTGCTCATTTAGCCTAGGCATCGCTCTAGTGTCGGACTGATGTAGGATATTATAATCCACCTCCCTTAGAGCAATCCTATCCTCAGGGTTCACTCCTCTGTTACACCTAGAGCGGCTCTGATACCATTTTTGTAACACCCCGCCTCCCGTGCCCCAAGCCCACATCATCCGACAGTATCTCACTTTGGGCTGCCTGGGAGGCAGGCCCGTGTTACATTATTCTCATTTCATTTTTTTTCCATATCCATGAGATAACCTATGCATATTAATCTATGTACAAAAATCTATGATGCCATAAAATAAAATAAATCATTTATAATTAAATAGAAAAATTCAAAGGTTACAAGAAATGAAACATTAATTGAATTTGGGCCCACATGCCCTACAATCAATAAAAACTCCTACATATTACATGACCCTCATGTTACCTTGATAATTAATTTCCTAAAATATTAAAATAAGAGGTGAGCTATATAAAGCTCAGTGAATTATCCCAAATATTTAATTCATTATTTCGACAAAATAAAGCATTCATAGCAAACACTTACAAGGAATTAGATGATTTAACCAATTTATTGTTTTTGTTGTCATTAAAGACCGAAAGGATAACCCCCCCCCCCCCCCCCCCCCCCCCCCCCCCCCCCCCCCCCCCCCCCAGACCCCCCCCCCCCGGACCGGAACCCAAGAAACACCGCAGGCAAGAGAGCGACCCACA
>JAJIYU010006502.1:0-20506 GCA_030144865.1 Tinospora cordifolia
CCTTCCATGTCATGCTTTTAATCTTTGTTGCCCGAACATCTCTGTTCTGCTCGTATCTTCTTCCTTCTACTCCATGGCATCTCCTTTCCCCCTCCTTCCTTTTCTGTTCTCTATCCGCTTCTCTTCCAACTTCTTGTTCCTTCCGCCATCTTCTTCCTCGTACATCGTCATACCTATGTTCTTCGTAGGTTCCTCGTCCTGGAGCATTTCTTTTGTCCGAAACGTACTTCCCTCTGTCTATGCGTCCTCGATCATGATTTTGCCATGTCGTCTCTCCTCTTCCATTCGTCTGCTCTTCATTTCTCCCCTTTCTTCTACTTTTTAGTTCTTCCCGATCGTTTGTTCTCCATCGTCGGCTTTTCAGTTCTTCCCGGTCGCCTGCTCTCCATCGGTCTCGTTTACAATATATATGACACGACTCGTGTACAACACGACCCATTTATGACACGATGACACGAATTGCCACCCCTAGAGAAACCCAAGGCGTAAGACGAGTCCACCCTTCTTTAGGCATTCGGAGAAGTTCAAGAGAAAAGTTGAGAGCCTATGACCTTCATGGCCATTGCCTCATCCACCTTGATATCATTTTTCAAAGTCTCCAATTACAACATCTTCGTCTTCATCTTCATCAATCACATTATACGATTTTAATCTCTCTCTATGACCAGTTTGTAAAGATGAATCTATTTGTTCCCATTGAAATACCATGTATGAAGCATCAATTCCATTTTTAACCAATTGTTCATACACAGTATTGCAATAATGACAAGTCATATTCATGAATTTGGCAAAAAGATATCTCATTCTCTTGGATTCCATTCATTTCACCAAACAATATAGACAAATCTTCTTGCACTCCAAATAGAAACTCCTTCAGAACCCTATACATATATTGAAGCACACACACCCACACATATATATACTGATATACATACATACATACATGCATACATATGAACGTTTGAATGTACAAACACATATATATATTTATACAAATCTTCTTGCTCCATAGTCCATACATGCATAAAGACTTTAGAAAATTAAATATGACATAAAATTGTAAACTCACAATTTATCCATCAAGAGCTAATTCATTATCATTGTGTAATTGAAAGAATGATAGATATATAATTAATTAGTGTTTTGCCAACCAATTCAAGATTGGGTCATTGTTATTATTGTTCCAATAAAGTGATTGCACCTGATTGAGATCCAACAGCATTGCCCTACACCTTTTCAAATTTACATGCACTTTCAATTGATTATAATGCACACTTACCAATACAACCAAATCAATAGAAAGTGGTACATAAAAATAAAGAAGAAATCAATATTAGATTTTCAATAAAACAAAAACTTGATAACAAGAACAATACATCCAATCTCATACTGTCCAAACTGGACAATTCAAAGATTATAATTTGACTTTTCAACTAGTCATGTTCAATGCATCATCATTCGCAAACAAAGTACAATCTTTAACCAGGAATTTACCAATTTTTTATGAACTTTTTGATAAACACTTAAAACTTTGCTCAAAAAATTAATCAATCAATCAATAAACATTAACATATCGAAGACCCTGAGGATTCGTCACGTGATAAACCCAAGAAAAAGTATACCAAAGCAGTTTTGGGCCAACGTAGCAAAATGATGTTTAGGATGTATATTTAATTTACATCATAAACCACGAGAATTTGTCATACAACATACCCAACAATGAGTGTAATAGAGTGGAATTTGGATTAATGCAATGAAACAATGTTTATATACGTATTTTATCACATCGCAAACATAAAGGATTCGTCATGCAATATACCTAACAAAAAGTAAATCGAAGCAAGATCTAGATTGATGCATATGTATTTTATTACATCATAAACATCAAGGATTCACCATACAATATACCGAACAAAAAGTAAATCGAAGCAAGATCTAGATTGATGTAAAGAAACTATACTTTATTACATCATAGACCACAAGGATCCATCATAAAATATATTCAACAAAGAATATATTAGAACGGGATTTGGGTTGGCGTAACGAAATAGTGCTTGATATTCCACTAACATGCATACATATGAACGTCATGTGGAACAGAACATTCTATTCAAATAAAGTCGTTGCAACATCTTCATCGCTAAGGTTATTTTTGAAAAAAAAAAAAATCTCTAATCACAATTGAGAAAAATCATACAAACTCACTTTTGTAAGACACTCAAGAGGAGGTGAATTGGGCATATCAATCGTTTTACTACTTGTACAATTTAAAATTAAATTTGACAATAACTTTGATCCAATTTATTATTTGCAAAATTGTTACATGCAACGAATTCAACAAGAAATGTAAAACAATAATGCACAGAGATTTATAGTGGTTCAACCCTCAAGATTAATTCTATCACTTATTTGTTCCTATCTAGGTTTCTAATAGATACTAACTATGATTAGTTAGTTACGCTTAGATTAGTTAGCAACTTGAGTATAAATGATGTTGAGTGGTTATAGGAAAAAAGGAATCAATATGTCCATCTGAATAACTATATTTTGGAGAGTTTACCCCTCTCGAATTAGCTATTATCTTCTTGGTTATTGTTACATTGGTTTATTGATAAAATTCTTATCTTCTAATTTAGGTTCTCATCAATTGGTATCAAAACAACTTTATCTATCGAACTAAAACTAGCTCTAATGTCTTCGAAGGCAAGTGATAATTGGAGGGAAGTTTTTAATAAAGAAATGGAAGGGATGAAGATGGAGACTGCACAATTAAGATCCATGATATAATTACTCTTGCAAAATGTCTTCGAGATGATGTGTGCAGTTCCTATATCAAACGTTCTCATTAGGAAATTCAAAGGCAGGATAAAAGGTAGAGCAGCTAGAGTGTGTTTAGGTCAACAATAGGTTTGATCAGTTTAAGATCAAGGACATTGAGATCATCACGTATCCAATTAACGTTGTTGTAAATGTGCAACTCTCAATTGATCAACGGTGCTCGGATCAAAATGTTCAAAAATATGACAAGCTATGGCCACTCAAGGCAGACGTCATCAAAACGAACACAAGCAAATAGATTGCAAGATCTATCTTAAGAGGGGTTCACCATGGCCATAACAATAACTGTCAAAGCTTGTCAAAGATCATGGAAAAGAAGATTAGATCAAAGAAAGAACAATGGTGCAAACTGCAAAGCCACTCGATTCAATCCATCTATCATGCAGAATCAATGGTCGCAAGTCCATGTGACAATGAAGAAGTCAATGTGTTGCCAGGAAGAGAAAACTATGAAATTGGTGGACTTTAACAAACAATGATCATGTGGTCTTGATGAGGACCATTGTTTTTTTCCTTTGACATAGGTGTGCGACACCAAAGCTAAGGATATGCAATTTCTTGAAGGGAATCCAACAAAAGCACCCTGAAGGAGATCAAGATGCGAGGGCCCATTTCAACACTGGTACTTCAAAACTTCAATGCAACAACAGTAGTGGTGACAACACAATCTAAATTGCCAAACGAGATCCATTCACCCTATTATTCATCTTCATCAAAGACAATAGTTGGGAATATAAGTGGGAAGACAAAGATATCAATGGATTGTTAGCAATTATAGCGCTCTCATGGCTTCGATAAAGAACATCTTTTCTCTAGACAACAACAAAATCGCAGCCTTGGAGCTTGGTTTCTCAAGGCATTTTCTCGGAGGGCATTCCACACAAATGCAAGTTGTGCAACCGAGGGAGATCGTAGAGCGGGAGAATCTAACATCTACAATCAATTTCCCAAGGTTCCACAACCTCATACGCAACGAGCAGCTTGTTCTGGCAGAGTTCAATGGGTAGACCTTCGAGGGTATTGTGTTTTTGCTCCCAAGTAGAAGTGAAGTGAAAGAGAAGGAAGAAATGGAATTGACCATTCAAGCAAATCTACGCGATGATGAACGAGCCGCTCAACCATTGCACAAAAGAAACTTTTCTTCATTTGCTCATCACCACGATAGATATGTTTTGATGATTTACCATCAAACCATGGGTTAACATCACTTTGAAGAGCCTCTTATGCACTCCTATTTGTGCACTTGAAAGAGCCTTGGGGTTTGGATGGCTTTGTTTCTTTTTGAGAAGAAGAAACACCATTAACTCTTTAACTTTTAGGAGTTATTTGAGATGTTGCATTTGTTTTTGGGAATTTTGGTGGCCAATTTGCCTTTTAGTAGTTGCTTCTTTCTTCTTTGTTCCTTTCCACTGTGGCGGATAAATAAGTTTCTTTCAAATTTTATAGGGGAAATAAAGAAAAAAAGGCAAGCTTCTTTGACCTTAAGGACAAGGTTTTTTTTGGCACAGGAGTATTGATAGATATTAACAATAGTTAGTTAGTTACATTTAGGTTAATTAGTAATTTGAGTATAAATGATGTTGAGTGGTTGTAGGAAAAAAGGGAAACCAATTTGTTCAATTGAGCAAATGTATTTTAGCTTATGCATGCTACAAAAACTTTATTCTTCACCACGTATGTAAAAAGTGCATTCCTAAATGGCTATATAAATGAGGAGGTTTATGTAGAACGACCCTTGAGTTTTGAAAAGACTGGAAAGCCAAATCATATATATAGGCTTTCTGTCCATATGGCTCATCTGGCAGGTTTTCTTATTAATATATATATATATATATATATATATTCTCTAGTTTCTTCTCACAAAAAAAAAAAAAAAAAAGAAAAACACATGTATACAGGCTTCACAAGGACCTCTATTGCTTGAAACAAGCTCCTAGAGCTTAATATGATACACTTAGTAGTTTTCTGATAAAGAAGGGTTTAAGAAAGGGAAACGTGATCCTACAGTGTTTATCAAAACTAAACAATATGACATGCTCTTAGCTCAAATCTATGTTGTTGATATTATTTTTGAATCATCAAATAAATCTCCATACAATCAATTTTCTATGTTATGATGAGTGAATTAACATACTTGGATTGCAAATTAAGCAATTATCAAATGGAATATCTATAAATCGAGGAAAATATGTCAAGGACAAGTTCAAAAAGCTACACTTTAAAAATCTAAAAAAACGTGATACACCTTGTAGCTCAACAATCAAAATGGACAATGATGAGCTAGAAAAACTGGTTGATGCTAGGCAATACAAAGGTATGATTGGTAGCCTACTTTATCTATCAACAAGCAGGCCGAACATTTTGTTTAGTGTATGCTTGTGTGCTTGATTCCAATCAGGATCCAAAAGAATCTCGTTTAAGGTGTGTTAAGTGGATATTTAGATATATCAGTGGCCCACAACATTTAAGCCTACGGTATAGTCATAGTGATTCATTTCACCTTCATAATTTTGTAGATTTCAACCATGCTGATAGTCTAGTTGATAGGAAAAGCACATCCAATTTTTGCCATATCCTCGATGATTCTCTAATTTCTTGGTCTTGCAAGAAGCAAAATTCAATTGCATTATCTACAGCCAAAGCAAAATATGTCACCGTCAATAGTTGTTGTGCTCAACTACTGATAACTCCATAAAAATAGAGCTATTATGACATTTCTAGATCTAATTCTACTTGCTTGGAGAGTAAAATAGTTGTAAATAACATCACTTTCTTCTTCCTTTTAGTTACTTTTTGTGCTTAGGTTAATATTACATATTCCTATTATTTTAAATAATATTTGAGGTACTTTTTTTCTTTTTTAATGTTATTGGAAGGTTGAAAGAAGGGTTGAACTCTTTGTTTATATGATGCAAAATTTTAGAAGATGCCTTTGCTATGGCAAAGTCCCTAGAAAAGGAAATGCAAACATGGTAGTTTTCGTTCTCAAGCTAACAAATGAGCTAAGTTGGATAAAGAAGCAGGAAAATCATCTCAAGACAGTAACAATCAATGAAAAGAAAGAAGGGCAAAAAAGAGAACCCAAAAAAAAAAAAAAAAACCAAAAACAAAAAATACAAAAGTTGAAGCAAAGAAGAAAATAGAAGCAGAACAAAGAAACCAACATCCTCTTCTATTTGGGCACTCTTCTTCTCTCTATCCTTTTATTCTTTTGGAACTTGATTGTTTAAATCATAAGGATGGTGAAATTTTTGTGTCTTTTTGTTGATTTTGTAATTTCAACTATGAACTAAAAACTTGATGTTGGGATTATTATAAACCGTAGGTTGATATTTTAATTTCACTTGTTATGGCAATGTAATAGTAATTCATTTTGTTCATTCAAGTTATTTTAAATTTCATTCTTGTTTTTGCTTGATCACCCATCACGGGAATCACAGCTGAATTCAATTTCGGGAAAGTTAAAATTAGTGGGACTCCCTTGAACGATATAGGTTTCATCAAATCATAATTTGGGACATGAATTCAGCATAGATACAGGAATATATCAATGCAGTATAATTAGAATCGGGACTTTATGGGTGTTCATCATCTAAAATTGGCATAAGAATACGTTAGATAAAGTGAAAAAATTCAAGTAATAGTAATTGGGAGATGCATATAAAATTATAAGGGACTCTAGTAAACAAGATGACCTACTAGTAGCAGTGCTACAACAACGCAATGCAAAAAAACAAAACTGACAACCTAGGGGGATTCAACTACCTTAACCATTTTTTTTAAAAGAAACACTATCTTTCATTGATACATAATTGAAAACACCCATAAAGAAATATTAACCCCACCCCCCTTCCCCCTCTCACCCTGGCTCGATGGGCGTAAATTACATTTTCCCACCCTCTTAACCACTCTGACAATGAATAGCCAAGAAAATGAAGAATTACTAATCCAAAAATAAGCTAGAGAGTGAGATTCTTCCTAGATCGTACTTGATGGCAGACATCAGTCCTCAAAAAGCCTAGCATACCTTAACCAATTGTTTTTTGATAGAAGCTATTATATTGATAATAATAATGATAATTACAAAAGACTGTCAAATGAGAACCTTAACCAATTTTAATCAATTGTTTCTTAGTTTATTCATTAGATTTTGCAATAGTCATTAGTTTTAATTCTTCTTTGCATTTAAACTCAATTACTTTCCTCGATTGATATTTTTTATTTGAATTTGTTCTTCAATTCCAAATTGTAGTAAAATTAATTTTTATAGGCAAATAAATAGTCACATAAGTCCTCGTGAGAACGATACTTCACTCATCACTTTATTACTTGATTGTGATTCGTTCACTTGCAAGAGCTATATACTCATTTAGCACAACAACAAGAAAACTATGACACTTACATAGGTTGTACCATTGTACCAAAATCCTTTGTGAGTTGTGACAATACAAGTGCTGTAAATATCTCAAAAAATCTTGTACTTTATTTGGAGACAAAGCATATTGAGATTGGACATTATTTCTGACATGATAATGTACAAAAGGGAGATGTAAAACTAACCCATATAAAGAAAAAGGATCAAATTGCAGGCATCTTCACAAAGTCTCTTCCATGCGATCAATTCTCGAAAATACAGCATGAACTATCTTGATTAGTGAAAATTCGAAGTGAGGTGTACATGATGATGTCAACATTTCTTATAAGCTAGCCTAAATATGTCGTCCATGTGCTCAATAATGTGCATTATATGAATTCTAAGCACACATTATGCTTAATGACATATGTATATAATTGTGTGTGCATAATACCATACATCCTATGTGCTAAATATCATCTTGTACTTAAAAAAAAAAAGGTGTATAATATGATTTGTGTAAAAACTCTATGCTTGATAATAACTTCAAAAAAAAGGGTTTTGTGTTCTATACAATGTTAGTGCAGCCATCTCGCTTGTTTCCACACTATCTTGATTGATTCCAAGGGGGTTTACAAGTTTCTCATTAGTTTGCAAGCTTCCATCTTGTGATTCACTTACATTTCCTCATCGCCAGTATTCTCTACTCTTGCCCACCAACTGTTTGTTACAATCCTCAAAGAGTTCATTCATAAAGAGGTCGCATCAACCCTTCCCATTCACAAAGTAGAGATGAGGAAGGACCTTTGAGGCCCGAGGGGATGTTATGGGACACGCAACCATCAAAGAAAGGAGAAGAAAGGGAGGCGAAGGATGCTAACCACACCCTTAACTCTTAAGGAGGTTGATGCATCCATAGAAGAGATGCCCATCTTCACTCTTGTTATCATCAATTTTGACTTTTTTCATTGTGCAAGCATTGATATTAGTGCTCTATTGGAAGCTCCAGGGTGCATGAATTGATGAACTACAAGAGCACTTCATGCCCTACATTGGCCAAGGTGTTCTACTCAACCCTCAATTTTGACTTATCAGAGAGTTATTCACGTAAATTTGGTGTACATGCTACAATCTGGGGTCTACAAGTTATAATCACACCAGCCTTGCTCTATGAGAAATTTTCTTTGCTAGCCCATGACACAGGCATCAATATATATGTACAAATCATTCGTGAGGGATATTAATGGTGTTAATACTAGTCTTTTGCAGATAAAAGTCTATCATATGTTCTCTACCTCTCGTGGTAGACCATATCGTATGCATCAGACACCCATGTTGAAAGACGAACATGACCCTTGGGGGGGTAACCCTCGAGGCGCATTGAGAGTTTTGGCAAGTCGAACCTTCACCAAATGGGTTATGTATATGTCAGATGTTTAAGTTAATGCATTAACAATCCGAGGGGTCGCCAATCGAGATGACCAATAATTTCACTCCTCTACGTGTACGAGATTCAACCCATGACGATTATCATGATCATCTCACGTTTGATCCAAAGGAGTTCACGCTTGAAGAGGATGACGTTGTCGATCCTTCAGTGGACAAAGTTGCAGGACAGGTTCCTTCTACCTCTACTCAGTTGCCAAGACATCAAGACATCCATGACATGAGAGTCTAGTTTACCACGTTAATTGATATGCAATCTACCTTTCAATGAGACATGAGTGGCCAAATTTCATCGCTCTTCTCTGAGTTGCATTCTTCCAAAATGACTCCTGGCACTAGAGACAAATCATCCTATCATTTCGTCCACCACATTTCAATTCGTCTAATCCACCATGGTAGTAGAAAGGTTATGATGTTTTTGTTATATATACTTTTCACGATGACTTGTATGTTTGACACTGCTATAGTGGACATTTTGCAATAATGCTTTCTTTTGTGATAATGGTGGATGTTGTGACATGGCAAACACTTTGACATAGTAACTATTTTAAATTTCTTGTTGATTCTACTTTTTTTGGCTATGTCTATATCTCTTTGTTTTGGTTTGGTTTCATTTAAATATTGTGTTAAATTTGTGTTCTTTTGTTTGGTATTTTGGTTTGCTTCCTTTGGGTTCATTTTTGTTCCCTTACGGATGATTCAAAAGAGGGGCAACATTTGAGGCACCAGTTTAATGCAGCACTGAAATCTATGCAATTGTATATCATTCGACAAATCTTAGGGGGGGATGCTACACATAGGAAGAGCAAGGTTGAAACCATGAAAATCACACATGTATTTTTTTCTTTTTTTTTTTAAACTTTGACAAAGATATGATTTTTTATACATCATAAACAATTTTTCACTCTACTAGTCCCATGAGAGGTGCATTTTCAATATTCATTGTTGTGTGATGATATATTTGGATCAAAATCGTAATTGCTTGAAATCATCAAAAAGGAAGAGATTGTTGGCATAGGTTGGAAAGTCGATGCCATGTGTCTTTACGCACATTAGATTTTGATAATTTTGAAACACCAAATGTTATTGAAAAAATTATGAGTGAGAGTAGGTTTTGATAGTGCAAATTGCTTAGTTGATCATTGGACAAAATATATCATTCTAGAGGAAAATGAGCAAAGATTTCCAGCTCAAGGATGATATTAGGTGTACATGTACTAAAAATGTAAGACATTCGATTATCATGTCATCAAGCCATATAGATTGCACTTCATATTTAAAATAAATGTTTTGGTCTTGAGATCGAGCCACTATAAACCTTTGTACACTATCATTTTACATTTCTTGTTGAATTCACTACATATAACAATTTTACAAACATCAAATTAGATCAAAATTATCGTCAAATTTAATTTTAGTTCTTAAAAGCAATCAAATTGGATCAAAATCAAATTTGATAAATTTCTAATTAAGGTTCCTTAATTTGATGTATGTGTTTGAGGTAATCTATTTGGATAATTTGTTCTCTCATCAAGTGAACCATGTCAAATTAATTTAATAAAGTAACAATAAGGATATTTGGTACTAGATTAAGCTCCAGAAATGGGAGTGTCTTGGGATGTATGTCGTGGGAAGTATATATATGAGTGAAGAGCAGGAAATGCTCATGAAACAGTTGTTGGGGAGCTTTTGGTTTCTTTTATTTTTCTTCAACTGAAATTGAATACAATTTAATGAAAATTGGGAAGTTGATGTATTGAACAGATTTTCCTTATGAAATAATTAGTTAGCCAATTGAAAATAACACTTATATTGATTCTATATATACTCAGTTTGGAAACCCTTCTTATTTGCTGTTTGATATACTTTTCCATATAGAAGTGCGAAGATTTGCTTCCAAATGCTTAGAATTGTGCTACAGATGCTCAAACCAAGAAGAGACAAGAAAGAAGGGTGGAGAAGCTTGTCTTTTGGCCTAGCACGTCCACTTATGTATTGTTTACCTTAATTTTCTACTAATTTCGGTTTAGGAACTGTTAGGGGGAGATAATTTCTTTCTTTTAAACTTTATTTCACTTTTATTTTGCTTTTAACTTATTGTTACAACTTACATTGCGCAGGAACAGTAACCACCCACAAGAATAGTACCCAACCATTCATCAGTCATCATCTCTAGTATTTAAATAAGATAAATAGGCTACATATATATATATATATATATTGTATGGAATGAAAGTTGTAACGACAAGTTTGAAGTGAAATAAAAGTGTGAGACATAAAGTTTAAAAAAGAAAAATTATCTCCCCAAGCTGAACCATTGGCCACTAAAACCTTTGTTCTGTTTGTAGCTCAAACACCCACCCAAAATAGAAAAGAAAAAATGAAAAAAAAAGGACAAGCGTTGGAACAAATCGAGGCCGAAATAGTAAAGAAAACGTAACAGTCCAATAGCTGCGAACATCTACGATCAGCGAACAACAGTCCAACAGTAGCAAAAAACAGCAATTTGGGCGCAACAACAAGAAGGACGATCGAACAACAAGCAATGAACACAGGGGTGAACAACAACCAAACAACAACATCCGCAGTAGCTAGATCTGCAATCAATGAACTAAGGAAGACAATGAGTAGTAGGTGGATGTGCTGCAATAGAGATAGAACGCAAAAGCAAAAGCAGGCAGCAGATAGAAAACAGTCGCAAGATGTTTCTTTTCGATCAGAATCTCCATGTCCGACCTCTCCTCAAGTTAAGAGAGTTGTTGCGTCAACGGCAAAGTGAACAGGAACGCATAAATAGCTTCAACGGTGATCTTGTTCTAAGGCTCCCTGCTTCCCACCTTGCCGACAACAGTCCCTTGTTGCCCGAGCGTCACAGTCAAGAAGAAGAAGACTCTCTGTTGTTCGTTGAAGAAGAAGAAGAAGAAGAAGACTCTCATTCAAGAAGAAGATGACACATAAAAACATTAAAAGAAAAGTAAAGACAACAAAGCAATGGCTGAGAAAAAGGCTAGATAAAACAAAAACGATGGGCCTCGATTAAAAAGGGGGCAAATATTCAAACGCATAAAAAAAATGTTAGTGGTGGGATCCATGAATATTAAAAAAAAGGGAAGAAAAGAGACAAAATGACAAAAAAGGAGGAGGTCGCGTGGAGCTCCATAGAAGAAAAGGAAGACGTAAAAAATTTAAAAAAAAACAAATTTAAAAAAAAGTGGGGGATCAAGCCACTTGTCATAGCTACCATCGTGTTTTCTTCTTCTTCTTTTCTAAAAACTCTACTACACCCTTTCAAATGCTTGAACCTAGTTTTTCACTACGGGCAGACTTGGCTTCCTTCGTCTGGTCTTACAGTCGATCTTCTAATCGCATTCTCTAACCAACGCTCATCACTGGTGTTCGCCTTCTCCTTTACAACTACCGATATCTCTTGCATTTTCTCCTTGCCTATCTTGGCCGCAAAAGATGTCGTGTTTGTAGCTTGGCGTCTTTGATCGCATCTTCTCTTTCGTCTGATCTTGCTTCAAACTAGAGATCTTCTCCTTTGACTCTCTAGTTTATCTCCTGCCTTCTCTTTCTCCTTTTCCTTTTTTTTTTAATTCAACAAAACTATCTCATCAAGGAAGTCAACCCTTCATTGGACAATCAACAACCGCTCCTTACTTTCTCTCTCTAACTCTCTCTCTCTGCAACATTTTCTTCTCTCAATTCACTCTTGTTTTCTTTTCTTCTTTTTTTATTTTTCAAAGCACATGTCAAAGCATTTTCTTTTAATTCTCCTCTCTTTTTTAACTTTAGCCCCTACTTTTTTTTCAATTCGTTTTTTTTTTTTAATTCTTCACATCCTCCTTTTCCTCTATGGAGCCCCACACAGCCCCCCTTTTTTGTCATTTTGTCCATTTTCTTCTCCTTTTTAATATCTATGGAGCCCCCTACTAACTTTGTTTTTTATGCAGTTGAATACTTGCCCCCGTTTTGATTGAGCCCCACGTTTTTTGTTTTTTCTAGCCTTTTTCTCAGCCCTTGCTTTCTTGTCTCCACTTTTCTTTTAATGTTTTTGTGTGCCTTATTCTTCTTGAACGAGAAACTTCTTCTTCTTGACTATGGAGCTCAGGCAGCAACTGCAACTGCAACGACAATATAAGAACTAGCAGAACTGGCAAAATCAGATCTGGAATAGTGGCGGCAAACACGGTGAGAACCAACAGATGAGCAGCAGGCAAGATGAGATCCGACGGTGGATCAAAACCTAAAACAAGTGGCCGCAGTGAACGCCAGGAAGATAGGCGAAGTGGCAGAGCCGACAACACTGGACCGCGTCTCAACAAGGGTGAGGCACGCAATACAGACAGTGTGATTGAAGAAGAAGGGAGCTGAAGCAGCACTCAGCTGAGGCACGCAATACAGGCAGCAATGAGCTAAAGGACAACAGAATAAGTGGAACAAATATAGAGAGAAGGAAGTAGGCTAGGGCAATTTCAACCGGCCAATGGGTTCAGGTGGCTAATGGGTTCAGGTGGCTAATGGTTCAGCCGGCCATTATTTCAGCCATCAAATGGCCAACTAAACGCCGGAAAAAACCAGAGGTGATCAACCCCGCTCTGATACCACTATTGGAGGGAGATAATCTCTTTCTTAAAATTTATTTCTCACACTTTTATTTCATTTCAAATTTGTTGTTACGACTTACATTTCATACAACATATATATATATATAGCATATTAATCTTATTTAAATATTAGAAATGACAGCTGATGAACAGCTGGTACTGCTGCTGCAGCCGATTACTGTTGCTACGGCCAGTTAGTGTTGATTATGTGATAATCTAGATTACAACTTTATCAGGAACCAATTAAACCACTTGTAAGGTTGGCCGATTTCCACAACGATTAAAATATCAAGTAGAGGGGTATCACCCTCGTTTGAGTGGCATCAAAACTAATTTCTCCTAAATTCCTCGCAGATAACAATGAAATAGTAAACTTTAAATAACGCAAACTTACCCTAAATCACCGAACCCTAAATTCCAAAGACCCCCACGATATCCTTCACGATCACCGAAACCTACAAACACTGGATGCTTCGGCAGATTGTAATCCTTCTTCGCGTAGCACACGACCACTGAATACGAGATACTCAACATCAGCCAGTAACCGAGAAAAAATGTGTATAGACAAAAATACCCGAAGAAAAAAATATATACAGAACAATGCAAAAATTGAAGAAAGGAAAAGATCTCGAACCTTAATATGCCAATTCGTTTGAAGATCTCGAACCCTAATTTCGTGTAGATCTAGGGAAAGAGTGAGAGTGTGTGAGAGAGCGCGAGACAGAGAGGGATAGGAGGTAGGAAAGGGCTTGTTTTAAAGTATCGACAGTTGCTGTTATTTAAAAAGCCTGTTCATTCAACGTTATTAAGCGCCGGCTAGCCGCTCATTTTCCACTGTAATGGTGCGGTGGCACGATGCTTTATCTGGGTGAAAGGTGGGCCTTACGTTTCAACTCTAATGCCCCTAAATGATTTTATAAATTTTAAAATAAAAACATTAATAAAATATGATATTCTTAGTAATTATACAAAACCAAAATAATTAAAGGTAAGGTGATTAAATTAATTAATGATAACAATAATAATTATGCCTTATGTTAGGAAATAAAAATAATAATTTTCTTTTAATTAAAAACTTTAAGACAATATAAAAAAAATCAAAGATAGAAAGTTCCATAATATATGAAAAAATATCTATCACTTTTGATCTTGAGACATTAAATTAATTAAGGCAAGTCACATTTTATAAAGATTAAAATTTGATCAATTATATGTAATTAAATGACTAAGCTATTTTTAATTAGAAAATAAATTTACTAATTAAAATATATTAATATAGGAATTTAGTTAATAATTAGCCTATGAAAATTACTTAAAAATAAAATAAAAAAGTAATAAAATGGAATTAAATTCACATTATTTATAACACCCTAGCTCTCGAATTTGTCACATACGTTATAGGCGACGTGGTTGTCTCGTAGCTTGAAACATTATTTCTTTCGAGTGCAATTAATCATGTTTTCTATCTGAAAGCTGGGAATATTACTTTTTTTACATCATCTATCACATTTGTTAGTTGCACTAGATTCTATCCCAAAGTATAAAATAGAGTATAAAAATACTTGCTTAGAAATATAATGGCAATAACCTTGAGATTACACAATAATTAAAGACATTAATTTATGATCAGAGTTACAAACAATTTTGTGGGCTTCATAGCCAACTTTTGATAATATAAATATTGTTTGTCATAATGACCGACAACTGACATGATCAAGTATAGTGGGTCACATGCCCTACAATATAGTTCATTTTCCAATATCCTCATACTATGAGGCACACTACCATAAACGACTATTTTTACATTTATATGCAAGAGCAACGTCTTCAATAGTTACTTGAAAAAGAGTGAATGGGGTGAGCTCAATAGCCCAATGGTCAGTACATCAATAACATTATTTAAATCAAACACTGAAGATGCAAACATTTATCATCCATTAGGCGTTTCAAACATTTATTTATCAAAAGTCATTAATTAGACCGAAAGGGTTAACCTCTGCGCTTCAGATTTGGGGAGAGAAATCAATCTTGAAACTCAAACCCTTCTCTGTGAAGTGAGATCATTCTTGAAACACAGTTGTAACACCGCGACTCCCAAGTCCCATCTTTCATGTCATCTGACGGTTCAATTTTCTTTGATAAAAAAATCTTGGGATGCGTGGGAGACGGGCCTGTGCTACATTTTCTTCTTCTAGACCCCAAATGCAATAGGGTTCCTGTGTACATTAGTCTGCGTACAAAAAGACATCATGGTAAATAAAATTTTTCATTTATTCATTCGACAATTTCGAGTATAATAATTCATTACAGCAAAAAATAAATTCAAAGCTGAAAATACATGATTTTACTTGGGCCGATGTGCCCTACATTGACATAAATAAAAATTTTCAATAGGTAAATCTCTTCGCCAGCTGATTAATTTCCTATTGTGAAAAATAGGGGGGTGAGCTAAAAAGCTCAGTGAATCATTCCATCTATTTAATGCATTATTCCAACCAGACAATGCAAGCAGATCAAACACTTTAAGAGATTAATTCAGTTCAACTAATATATTAATTCAGTCGTAATTTAGACCGAACGATAATACCCCCTGTGCTCCAAATCTAGGGAGACAGATCAATTCTAAAACTCAAACCCAATTCTAGTGGGAGTATTATTGAAACTCGTTCTATGCTGATGTCAGTATTGACAGCCAGTTCAAATTCTACACGGAACACAGAAAGTCCTTCATACCGGTACGTGGTTGAAATCTCATTTAATCTGACTTTTGTGTGCAATAGCATAATAGATAAATATTTCAACAGAAATTGAACATACCACAGTATAACATGATAAATCAACAGAAGCACAGATTTTCGATTTCTGATGTAGAAGATCGTACGAGACGCAACTACAGAGCATACTTTCTCAAACAGGAAAAACGACTTTCGATTTCTGATGTAGAAGATCGTACAAGACGCAACTACGGAGCATACTCTTTTGCTCATGCAACACGATAATTAAACGACGTAAATGCAAAGAACTAGAACAAAAGCAGAAAAAAATCAAGCTAACAAAACAAGCAAGCATCATCTAAGTCAAAATAATAAATTAAAAGAAAAGAAAGAAACTCACCTCGAGATCGCTTCCTAAATTATTTATAGCACTTCGTGGCTACTACTTCGTGAACTATTTAGAATAGCTCAAGCAAAGAAGAACTAGAACTAAGGTTGCTAAGAAGGATGCAAAGAGAGAAAGCAAGATGAATTTTCAACTCTTGTCTTTGGGATGAATGAAATGGGTGGAGGGCCCTAATCTAAATAGTGTATCTATCTTTTCAATGTGAAATTATCACTTCCTATATATGCCCACTTTAACATCTCACAGAATGAGATATTTCATTCATGAATGCATTTCTTTTACACATATACTTCTCTATGTATATTACCATCACACTAAACAAAATATTATTTTCATGAGTGCATCTAATTAATATTTTATACACATACTTTTCTATATTAATATCATACTAAAAATACTATTTTTCTTATTCAAATAGAGAAGCATATAATTGCCCAACAATTCTATATGTCTAATATTAATCATTGTATATTTCTTTATACTTCTATGCTAACTAATTAATTGCATACCAATGACAAATATACATATATGTATTTATATATAAATATATACGTATATGTGTTTTAAACTCAAATTTCGGTTATTGCATCACTAAAATTTTAGGTATTACAATTATTACGTCGCTAAAATTTTAAGTATTACACCAGTCCACACTGATGTCAATCCTAACAACCAGTTCTACTTCTGCATGGAACACACACGAATGACGTCTGTCCCCGTGCTGGTACGTGGTTGAAATATTTATTTAATCTTATTTTTGTGTATAGAGTATAATAAATATTTCATCAATATTTAAATATTCAATCAGTATGACATCATAAATCAATATTTTCATAAATGAAAACAATGACTTTCGATTTTTGATGTAGAAGATCGTACAAGACGCAACTACAGAGCATACTCTATCGGTCATAAACAATATAAAGTAAAAAGAAAGGAAAATCATTAAATCAATATTCTTGCATACTTCTAGGCATTCAAATAATGTAAACATCACATATTCAACATTAAAATACAAATAATACTAAAGAGTAGAGTAATCACTTTCACATCGATCTTTGAGTTGTTATTCTCCCTTGTTCCGAGATTTCGCCTATTAGTCTTTAGGATCTACATTTTGAAAACGTGATTTAATTACTATCCATGAACAGTACATATGTACAGGTGACATATATATGAACATTGCTAATAGTAACGGTGAACAGTGTCATATATATGAACAATAGACTACGTATGCGTACTGAAATGAATAATGACATCTCCAATCTTAAATAGAGAGTAGAGCATAGTCATTATACCTGCTTTAATTAGAAGAACCCTCTAATTATTTCAACAATAGATTTTCACTACTGTTGTGTAAAAACTGAGGTTTTTTCCTTCCTACTACTATATTTGCTATCTAAAAGAGCCGAAGAACAAGAGAATAGAAGAGAGTAAACAAGAAAATTATTTCTTTCTTGCTGGAATGAATTTTCAGAATGAAGAGGGGAGGGGGTTTATATAGATTTTTCTGGCATAAAAAGACGAAACTGAACAGTAGCGAATAGTTTGTTATTGTAGCTACAGTAACCGCCGAATCTTAATTTGTTTGCCGACAAAATAGTGACCGTATTTTTTAACAGTAACCATATATTTAAACAGTAATTTTTTTTACTCTAATTTCATGTATTACAACACCAAATTTTAAGGTATTACATTATTAAAATAATATCTATTTAAAAATTTGGTGAATTTTTCATCAAAGTAAATTTGAGACAAGTAAAATAACGAAAAAAGTTTATAATATTTTGGGTATCTGATTCAAGATTACATGCTTCCAAAATAAACGAAAAAAATAAGACAAAATAATTAATATATGTATCGGCAGTGAACTAAAGATAAAGAATAAAACATTAAAAAATAAATTAAAATTTCTTCATCCTCCACAGAGAGGGAGGATCCAATAAATTTGGGAAATCTAAAACAATATGAAAAGATTCTCATTAGAGCAAAACACCTTAAAATCAACGAACGAAAACAATAAATAAGAAAAATACGTGAAATGAAATGGATATGAGAACTTACTTTCTATTAATGTTACATGAGTATGAGTAATGAATCTTGTGTGTTTAAATTCATATTAAATTAGGGACTCGTCAGTGTAACCTGTATGCTTGTTTGATTAACCATTGAGTATTTTATGCATCACGTGACACATATTAAATGTTATACATATAAAATTCTTTTTGGATTGGTTGATTACACTTAAAATTATCTCGATTACGATGATTTCATACACTCTAAATATAACAATTCATATTTTGGTGCAATATGTTAATTTGAAGCATTATTAATTGCCTGGAGTTAAGAATGATGCTTCAACAATATATGGTATTGGCCCTTTGCAATCAAGATTTTAAAATGATACCACGATTAATGTAACACCCTCTATTTTAATAATATATTCACTTTTTATTAATAAGAGTATTATCATAATTTAATACTCAAAAAAATATTTAAAGGTAAACGTGTATTGAATTGAATAATAATACAATAAAACAACCTCATCTTAAAAAAATCTAACATTAAA
Source organism: Tinospora cordifolia (assembly GCA_030144865.1). Taxonomy (NCBI): domain Eukaryota; kingdom Viridiplantae; phylum Streptophyta; class Magnoliopsida; order Ranunculales; family Menispermaceae; genus Tinospora; species Tinospora cordifolia. Next base: position 18,935 of record JAJIYU010006502.1, read on the forward strand.
GATAAGTTCAGAATGTCGAAAACTCTTACGAACTCAATTTTACAAATTTTAAAATGTTGGATAAGAATATGGAAACACACATGTAAACATATAAAGTGAATAAATGTGACTCATTAATCCATATTATACACAAAGAATTAGTAAATAAATAAATAAATAACACGAGATACTTCAATTCAAACCCAACTACTTATTGTCCTAATGAAATACCTATTCTACAATCTTCTCTTGTTAACTTTACATCTCATAAAAAAACAATATTTTTGTATTGCAATATATTGTGATATTCTATTTAAATTAGATGTTTATTACTAGTTGAAAACCATTTACTTTGATATCAAATCAACCATGCCACTTTATAATTGTAATACTAGAGAATTTTGTTGAAAAAAAAAAAATTGTGTTATTGTTCATTCACTATTTATGGCTACTATTACATATTGTTCGCATAAAGACAAATAACAAATTGGCGGCATTGTTCATGGCTATTGTTACGAATTGTTCACATGGAGACAAATAACAAATCCGTGACATTGTTCACGGCTACTGTTACGCACTGTTCATATACTGTGCATGTTTGTCTTTTTCTGCCTGATAATTCTATATAAAGCCTCCCTCTCCCTAAGTATCACATTCTCAAGCAATCTCTTCACTTCTTATTCTCCTAGTTATTTTCTTGTCACTCTTGCATCTCTTAGTTGTTCTATACAATAACTCTAATAATAAGAAGGGAAAAACTCAAAATACTGCATAGCAATGATAAGAGCCTATTTCTAAGCATTTATTTTGAAGCAACTAGAGGACTTTATGAATCAAAACAGGAATAATGACTTTATTTAAGTCTTTGTGCATAGTTTATTTGTGTAGGATTTTACGTTTTAGGATCCCAAAAGAACAAGAGATGGAAGAAACATGTATGAAAAAGTTCACTTTCATACGAGATACTGCAGTACTATTTATAAATATCATAGTACATACTACGATACTATTCACGTATACTATGTTACTATTCACAATTGCAGTACTATTCACAATCACTGTTTACAAGTATTGTTCATGATTATAGTTCATGACCACTATTTAAGACAATTGTTTACGGTTGTGATACTGTATATGGGTACTGTTCATAAATAATTATTAAATCATATTTTCAAAATGTAGATTTCTAAAATTAATAGTGTCAATCTTTAAAGGTTGAAAACTCAAAACAAGTTAGAATAACAACAAAGGCATTCAAGAAAGTCAACTATCTAGGTGAAGATGAATATCCATACTCTTTATTATTATTTTAGTTCTAAATATGAAGTATGATTGATTGTTTACTTTTATTGAATGTTTGACAATTGTTGGATGATTTATTGTCTTTTATAGTATTGAATAACATGTTGTGTTTCAAATACTATTTAGAAGATGTATTATATGTGTCTTGTGAAATTTATTAAATGTGTTGTTCATTTCTAGAATAATGATACTGTAAGTATGCTAGTAGTTACTAAATACAAATGATTAAAAGATCTAACCACGTACCCATGTGGTGATGCTAACACCGTGGCAGTGGTCTAGTGTTATTGT
>JAJIYU010006503.1:0-20507 GCA_030144865.1 Tinospora cordifolia
TGACGATGAGTTGAATTGAGGAAGCATAGGGAATGAGACGATGAAGAAGAAGCACTAGCAGCTTCTCGGTGGTGTTATCAACGTGAACAAGACAATGTAGAGATGCTGTTGCAGTGGGAGTTGAAGAAGAAGCTCGGGTTGGTGGCCAAACTAGTGAGCAGAACAGAAGAAGAAAACTGAGGAAGGAAGAACAGGGGTGGGCTGCCGTTTCTGCTACTGTCGATGCTCGTTTTGGAGATGAAAGAACCAGTTGCTGCAGTCGGATGAACCAGGAAAAGAGAAGTATAGCAGGTGGTGCGATAAGAAGTAGACCAAAGCTGCTGCTATGGCTGCCAAACGAGCAAGAAGAACCAAATCCATGCCCTGTTTTGTGATGGCTGCTGCTACTGTCTCTGTTGCCAGAGGAGGGAAGCGGAAGAAGACCAGCCTCTGCTGGTTTTGCCATCTGCCGCTGCTTGATTAATATGAAGAAATGAATGAAAGAAGAAGCTGCCCATGCAGGTGTGTGCATGAACAGAGGAAGGGAAGAAAGCAGCGCATGAGTTGCTGCTGCTGCATGCTGCTACTACCACCGAACAAATAGGAGAATGAGAGGAGGAGATGCAGCTGCTGGTGGTGCTGCTGCTGCCGAATGAAGAGGAACGCCAGGCAGAGATGATGAACAGAAAACATGGAACGATGAGGTATGCAGCAGCTGCCATTGTGGCTTCCACCGGACAGAGAAGAGAAGAAGCTGCTACTGATCTGGACTGAAACAGAGAAGAAGCAGCTCCCATTACGGTTGATGTCAAGCCACTTCTCCAAGCTGCTGCTCCAAGCTGCTGTCCAGGCTGTTGTTGCAAAAATCGTGAAGAGAACTTGGGGTGATCCAGAGTATGGCATCAGAAAGGTGAAGAAACAAAATGAGCAGAGGAAGGAAGAACGAGGGTGGGTTGTTGATGCTATTACTGGGTGTAAGTAACGGAGGGACACAGAGAAGACGTCCGTGCCCTATTTTGGAGAATGATGATGTGAATTCCGATGTGATGGTCATTGAAACAAGAAGAGGAAGATGAGGCAAAGGAGAGGAACTACTGTAGGACCGAAGAGAAGAAGGGGCATTGAACGTGGATGCTATCGGTCCTGAGGAATTGATGGTGTGAGTTTCGTGTGATGGACAGAGGAGGTATGTGATTCAAGGCTGAAATGTGATGACAAGGTGTGGATGGGTAGTGATTGTGCAACATGAACAGAAAACCAAAAATTCTGGTCTTGTAGTGTTCGGTTAGACGAAGAATAGGAAAATTGGTGTGTGTTTGATGATAAAGAGAGTATGGAGAAAATAGCTGCAGTTGTTACTGTTGGACTTTGCAAACAAATGAGATCATTGATGGCTGCTAGTGGCTGCTAGTGTAAGTTCCAAGCAGAGATGAGCAAGCCTTGCTGGCGCAATTTGGGATGACTACTGCTGTTGGCCGATCAAGAACACTATGAGGTAAGAAGTTGCGAAAAATTTGATTATAGTTATTTCCGTATGTTTAGTTAATAATGAAATGATGGTATCGTCTACCAATATAACATGAAATTGAATCTAATATAACATAAATAAATTGTATGCATTAGTTGGAATTAGGGAAACTTTATAATACTAAAATTGAAGAATAAAATTAATTAAGTATTTCTAATAACGTAAATCTTTAAATTAAGTAATTAAGAAGAATTAGAAATCATCTATGCGAATACGAAATTATTCAAAGTAGGAAAACAAATAAATAATTATTTGAATTAGTGCTATAAATAATTTTAGCGAAATTTTAAGAATAGTGGAAAATTAAAGTTGTCAACTCCTAACAAGACTAAAAATTTGACCAAATAGAAGTCTTATTTTGTTCGTAATTATATTAATTATGATATTAATAAATTATTTAACTTTGGAGATGAAATTATTAGAAGTTAAAAGCTACGAAAAGGCTCGTAAGTAAATTTTAAAAATTTTAATTTCAAATTAAGGAATTTAAGAAGACTCAAAAACTAATTTTATTAGAACAGATAAAATGTTAGAATCATGCTAAATTAGTTGGAGGTAATTTTTGCACTCCATAATCATTTTAGAAAATAATTAAGCCTAAGAGTAATTTATTAAGTGTTTAATTTCAAATTTATATGTATAATAGCGTATCGAGGATCTCGAAGGAAAGTAAGGAGCCCGAAGATTGGCAAAATCAGGTGGGCATGACTTCCTTGCTCATTTGTATTATACAGATTTAAGATTCAAGACATTTGGTTGAATAGTCCTAGGATTTTTAGAATTTTGTTATAAAATTGATTGAACTTTTTTGGCTTGCTTGGATGATGAATAATGATTCATTTAAATTGTGCTTGTTTATTTATGGCATACGTTAACAGGAAAACATTCATGTAGATCTCATTATTTATTCATGAGAATAGCCTGCATTATTTGCTTTATTTTCTATGATATGCGTGACGATTGGCATGAATGAAATTGTTTGTAAAACTAAAATAAGATGATGGTATTAAGAATCCACGTACCGGTACGATTGACAAGCCTGAAGCGGATCGAGGTGGCATCTCCTATATGTCACTACTTGAGATTGTCGAGCTACAAAGCGGATCGTAGGTATTCCCACCCGGAGCTGACTGTGACAACTCAAAGTCTTTGGGGGACGGTACGAGCCACGATAAGTACTCTCTCTTAGGCTGTGATGTGAGTGTCGATTGATTTTAGATGGTTATTGGAACCCTCGGAGACTAGATTGAATCACAGGGAATGCCGAGAGGTATCTCAACCTTCTTCCAGTTTTAGACTTCAACCAAAACTAAATGAATGTTTAAACACCTAATGTTTGAAAGTGTTTGTAATGTTTTGGATTGGGTCTGTATAATACATTTGATGTGTAGGATCGATCCATTGAACTTTCGAGCTCACTTCCACCTTATTTTTCAGGTACACCTAGATTTAGAGTATGTTGACTTACATCAGAAGACTCGCACTTGGATTGAGCACCTCATGGGGAGGTTGTTCGGGATAGGTGACTTGGAAGTTATATTTTATGTATTTTACTAATTTCTTTTTAATATATTTACATTGGTTTAACTTCGATTGTTTTATCCTCAGTGACTTTCCTTGTATAATGATTTTGGTTTAAATGAATAATTTTAAAAGTATTCCGCTGCATTGCTTATGATTTATTCAGTAAAATTATTGTGATTTTCTATCTGGCATAAAATATCTTTATAGACATTGATTTGAGAACAAAGGGTTATGAACTTGATTTTGAAGAAAAGATTTTGACAAAACGAAACCTTTAGGTAGCATCTCGATTTTTCATCGGGCGACGATCCACACATGAGGTAACACGTGAACGGAGGTCCGGTCTAAAATTGGGGTGTTATAAATATGGTATCAGAGCTCAGTATTATGATACACTGGGCTAGACTTGAGTTTGTGTTTAGTTTTCACTGAATTGTAGATTTTACTAGATTTGATCTTCATTGAAAATGAATTTCATCAGATTAAATTTCACCGAAAAAATGTATTTTCTTGGATATGATTTTTGAGAAACGATAATACGGGTAGAGATCTAGGTAAGAATGAAGTGATCTTAGAGTACCTGAGTCATTGATGATAGATGTGACTTGAATACTGAAGGGTGTTCCCAACAGTTGACCTCTTCTTAAGAAGGGTAACCCTGAAGGTTAGTGGCCTTTCTTGGAAAAAGTACCCCTGATGGTATATCTTTATAGTGACCCTCATATGGTTGGCGCCTTCTTGGAAAGAGCGCCCCGATGGGTTGGCTTTATAGAGTTGTTCTTGAGGTTAGTGCCAGTCTTAGAAAGTGCACTGTTCCTGATGGTTTGATCCTAACTTCAAGAAGATGTCCTTGAAGGTTGAATCCTATTCGGGAACTATGGCATCACAAGTAATGCAATGGAGTTGAACACCATGACCATAAGTCTAGATAGAGACCGAGTGTTGTCTCGGGAGTACAGTGGATCAGAAATAAATTAAAAGACTTTAGGTCATAGGTTAGAGACTGATAATGTGTTTGAACGCACACTCGTTTGGTCAGGACCCAAGTTTGGGAGGAGCCTGTATCTCTGGTCCCTATGTAGGATGGGGTGCATAGGGATTCAGGGTACGGAAGAATCTTGAATTCGGAGAATGACGAACCATATTTGGTGAGTGATCGATTTCTTTGGCTGAACTTGTACGTACTATATTGTACTGGGATGGGGTGATATAGTATGGTGGGTCTTGCGTCAGCTTTAGAACATGTCTGTGGGTGTACTATCACGCTATTTTTAACCAAGAGCTCAGTTAAAAATGGTGGGATAGTTGCAGTCATGGATATCAAGACACTTGCGCCATTGTTTGGGTGTAGTGTAATTCTGGGCAGAAGTCTGTGTGCAAGGGCGAATGTGGGATGGGGCACACGGTCCTGGAAGCACAGATGGAAGCTTTGGGGTTGCATTAGGCCAGCGTGTGTTGCTTGCTTGATTGTTGGATGACTGTCTATTATATATGTATTTTGATTATTTAAGTGTTATAACCCAAATTCCTATACCCACTAACAGATGAAATACTGCCGACTTAGAAGCGTAAACCCTTATACAACCAAGACAAATCGAGAACTTAGAGACTATGCACCTAGAGTCACCCTAGCACAAGAAACGCGAGACAGCATGGGCGTATAGGAAGTAGTGGTTGGTAAGATGGGTCACGATACTGGAAGAAAATAGAAAATAACTATATGTAGATGTATACATATAAAATAAATGTCGTTCTTCAACTTAACATGAGTAGATCATGGGATGCCGAGTTACATTCTTGACTTGTTGTTCTTGTCAAGAGGTGAGAGATAAACCTATACTGGGTGGCAATAACCAGAGAGATTTTAGTAATCCTAGAATTGATAACAGAAACTTCTCAGAAAGTGAGATTGGAGATTACTCCAGGGCTTGTGGAACAATTGGTGTAGACTTTATAGTCATTGGCATCACCACAGTTGGTGTCTACTTAAACATAAGTACAGTTACCAGTGCAACCAGAGCCTCAGATTCGGCTAAAACTTCAAACTCATCAGATAGATAGGCCTACAGGTACGGTGCCAGGGACTAGATCAGTCATTTATAACAAGGAACAGTGGAAATTGTTAAATGAATTCCAGAAATTGAAACCTAGGTACGTTTAATGCGTAACTGATCCCTTTTCCGTAGAAGGATGACATTAGTGACATATTATGGGTAGAAGATGAGTGAGAATAACTTAGAACGGTAACAAGCATAAAAGTCAAGCATAAGAGGACACCGTCAGAGTAGATTGTTGGAGACCCGAAGAGAAACAACATCGATAACAGAGCAACAACCTTGATAGAATAGGCCTAGACAAATGAGCGGTAAGGAAAGGATGCAAACCAAGGAACTTAAATTGTGTTAGTTGCCTATCAATAAATTAGAACAAGGAAATAAGGGTGCCATCATACCAACACTAATGCATTGGATCCCATCAGAAATCTGCAGTTGAGCGTGCATGGGCGAGAGTAGAAACAAACCAGATTAGGGAAGTGATAGTAAAAATAATAACTGAGACTTCCGAGAGAGAAATGTTAGAGGTTACTCTCAGAGTTGGGGGCAAATAGTGAAAACCATGTAGCTAATAGTAACACCACAAGTGTGACTAAGTAAGTGCAACCAACAAAATAGAGCATTAGACATGGTACATTTTTCGTTCATTATGACATGCATAGTCTTGTTCAAAATCTTGTCGAATGTGGAGAGCAGAAGGAATTTTTTGTAAATTAACCGTTTGATATATTCGAAGGAAATCCTCAGACTAGGAGAACTTCTTCCTTCGCTCGAGTTGAGTAGATGTTTGAACAGATACAAGCCAAACTTCCTGAAACATTCCAGTTCATATCTTATCTTATACCAGAGAGGAAAACATCTACTATATATGGTCGGTGGATGAAGAAAGTCTAATGGATGTTGATAATGTGACTCAATGTATTGCTCCAATAAGGGTTAATGATCAATCTTAATTCTTTGTTGTCAGTCGAACAATTTCCTTCTAATGCTTGGAGCTCCAAGATTTCAACCACCACTCTAGGAATGGATGTTTCACATGGTATTCCTGATCAGTATGATTTACTCTCTATTTCTGTAGTAGTTAATTCTAGACGATGTCCAGTGATCTCTCGGTATAAGGCATCTGTAAGAACAAAATCGCCCAAGGCTGAAATGATAGAATAAGATATTAGATAAGTATCTATTTGAGCCATTTGTGCTAGAACCTTACTCCAAAAAAGCTATGGTGGTTCATCATGAAAACTGCGAGATTACATGACGAAGGAAAACGAAAATGTGTGAATAACTCAAGTTCATCTTAGGTGAGAGCATACGCCAGACCATTGATGAGTTCCAACATTTTATGGAGATGTCACGAAGGTCACGTGTGATATCTGGGTGAGGATATCATAGCCTTTATACTAGATCACGTCAACGGTAGTGGACTACTCGTTCTTCCTAAGCGTTAAGTCAGGGAGAAGACTACGTTCACAAGTCTTCTTATTGAAATCAGGACCTTCATTATTCCAATATAATCAATGATAGTTGAAGGTGGGATATCTCAAGAAAGACGATGGTTGTTTGTATAGTATAGCCTATCTATGTGGAAGATATGAAGAAATTTTTAACCGCTCCGTAGAGGATATTGTCAGAGAAGAAATGAAATCACATCCGGTAGCGTTACAAGACGATGAATCTAATGTGGGTGGATAAATACCCTAGTTATATTCATAAATATGAGAAATATGATCTAGTAGAACATGAAAGGATTCTCTATGTAGGATCAGAGTAGCGCAGTGGAAACGTGATGAGTTTTGAAAAACATGGACTGATTGATAACATGAGTTCACCTTACACAAATTTCGAGGACGAAATTTTATTTCAGGGGGGTAGATTGTAATACCCCGGAACTTTGCGATCGTGCTACGTCGTGAGTGGACATAAAATGAATAAATTAATAAAGTGAAAAATTTTTTTGATATTGGTTAACTTCATTAAACAAAGGTAATATATACATATATATGGATTTATATAATCAAAGTTAATTGATGTGTAGGAAAATAAACAAATAAATAAAATGAAATATATATATGTATATATAAATAAATATATATATATATATATATAATACCTAAAGTAAAATATAGGTATATACATATTTAACATAGTTAGCATATGACAAAAAAAATTTATTAATGGGCGGTGTCAGGTTAGCTTACGAAGGAAGAATTGATGAGGAGTTGAATTGAGGAAGCAGAGGGAATGAGACGATGAAGAAGAAGCACTAGCAGCTTCTAGGTGGTGTTATCAACGTGAAGAAGACGAAGCAGAGATGCTGCTGTAGTGGGAGTTGAAGAAGAAGCTCGGGTTGGTGGCCAAACCAGTGAGCAGAACAGAAGAAGAAAACCGAGGAAGGAAGAACAGGGGTGGGCTGCCATTTCTGCTACTGTCGATGCCCGTTTTGGAGATGAAAGAACCAGTTGCTGCAGTCGGATGAACCAGGGAAAGAGAAGTATAGCAGGTGGTGCTTGCTGGTGGTGCGATAAGAAGAAGAAAACCAAAGCTGCTGCTATGGCTGCCAAACGAGGAAGAAGAACTAGAGCAATGCTCTGTTTTGTGATGGCTGCTACTTCAGTCTCTGTTGCCAGACGAGGGAAGAGGAAGAAGACCAGCCTCTGCTGGTTTTGCCATCTGCCGCTGCTTGATTAATAAGAAGAAACGAATGAAAGAAGAAGCTGCTCGTGCAGGTGTGTGCATGAACAGAGGAAGGGAAGAAAGCAGCGCATGAGCTGATGCTGCTGCATGTTACTACTACCACCGAACGAACAAGAGAATGAAGAGGAGGAGATGCAGCTGCTGCTGAATGAAGAAGAACGCTAGGCAAAGATGATGAACAGAAAACAGGGGACGGTGAGGTATGCAGCAGTTGCCATTGTGGCTTCCACCGGACAGAGAAGAGAAGAAGATGTTACTGATCTGGACTGAAACAAAAAAGAAGATGGGCGGCTGCTGTTGTTGCTGCCATTATGGTTGATGTCAAGTTGCTGCTCCAAGCTGCTGTCCGGGCTGTTGTGAGTTTGCTTCAGAAAACAAAAAACAAAAGTAACAGAGGATAATTTCAGAAGAACAAAACAAAAAATAGAGTATTACAGAAGAAGAAAGAGCCGAGAAAGAATTCTTCAATGGAGAATTGTCTCTTCTGTTAATTGATCCAATGCCTTAAACCACAATTACATCTCCTTTATATACACATTTGTAACCTGTATAATTATGCCACATGTCAGTTATTTAACAGTTTCAGTTAGACAGTTAGGTAGTTTGACAGTTAGAATTTAACTGTCTTCTATTTTAACTGTCTTCAGTTTCAGTAGTTGGCTTCACATCCCCCCTCAAATTAAACTTGGGAGAGGCAACCAGATTTAATTTGGAAGAAACAAAATGAAACTGAGTAACAGCAAGAGACTTAGTCATAATGTCAGCAACTTGAAACCGACTGGGAACATATCTTAGTTCAAGAGCACCAGCTGCAAGCTTCTCACGAATAAAATGAGCATCAACTTCAATATGTTTGGTACGAGCATGGAAGACAGGATTTGAAGCAAGGGACTTGGCACTAGTATTGTCACACCAGAGAATTGGAGTGAGAGGTACAGAACAATGAAGCTCATGAAGAAGTGAAGACAACCAGAGAATGTCAGAAGTGGCAAAAGACAGAGCCCTGTATTCAGCCTCAGTACTGGATTTAGCAACAACCTTTTGCTTTTTAGAACCCCATGAAATGAGGTTGCCACCTAAAAAGACACAAACACCACTTGTTGATCTTCTATCATCAAGGTCACAAGCCCAATCTGCATCAGAGTAAGCTTCAATTTGCAATGTAGAACTAGGCCGAAACCAAAGTCCAGATGTAGCAGTCCCTTTAAGATATCTGAGAACACGTTTACAAGCTTGCCAATGAATAGTGGAAGGAGCCTTGAGAAACTGACTGAGACGATTGACAATGTAGGCTATATCAGGCCTAGAGTTAGTGAGATATTGAAGAGCCCCAATAGTACTCCTGTAAAGTGTTGGATCAGAAAAAATAGAACTAGCTGTTAAACAAAGCTTCAACCCAGGACTAGTAGGAGAAGAAGCAGGTTTACAGTCAAGCATATCGGTTCGAGCTAGAAGATCAAGAATATATTTGTGTTGAGTAAGATATAGACCACGGGAATTGCGATGAACTTCAAAACCCAGAAAATAATCCACTTCACCAAGTGTTTTAAGAGCAAACTTTGAATCAAGCCAGCAAATGAGATGCTGAACTTGAGCTGAATCTGAACCTGTAATCAGAATATCATCAACATATACTAAGAGAAACAAGATGTCTGAACCAGTTTGCTTAAAGAATAGAGAAACATCTGTCACAACATTCTTGAAACCATAACATAAGAAAACCTCTTTCAGTTTGTGAAACCATGCTCTTGGAGCCTATTTAAGACCATATAAAGCCTTATGGAGTTTACACACATGATTAGGAAACTGTGGATGCACAAAACCCTCAGGTTGAGTCATATAGACCTCTTCGAGTAGTACACCATTCAAGAATGCATTATTGATATCAATTTGCTGAATAGGCCATCCCTTACTAACAGCAAGCGTAAAAATAACTCTGATTGTAGCAGATTTGATGACAGGAGAAAAAGTGTCTACAAAATCTAGTCCTGGAGTTTGATGAAAACCTTTTGCAGCCAATCGTGCCTTGTATCTACTTAAAGTGCCATTTGAATTTGTTTTCACTCTAAAAACCCATTTACAACCAATTGGGTGTGCTGCAGCTGAAACAGGAACAAGTGACCATGTATTATTTGTGGACAATGCTGACATCTCTTCAACCATAGCAGTTTTCCATTTAGAATCCTGTAATGCAGTCTTAACAGACCGAGGCTCCAATAAAGCAACCATAGCATGAGGAGAAGTATGTATAAGTGTTTTTGGTTTGAGAACCCCACTTTTGGCTCTTGTTTGCATAGGATGAGTTGAACAAAGTGGTCTCACAGTAGATGCAACAAGTGTATTAACAGAATCTGGTTCTAATTGTGTAGTATTTGGAGATGGTTTTGATTGGTTCAAAGAAGGGATAGAAGTATGGACTGATACTGGTGAGTGAGTAAGACAAAGTGAAGATTCTTGATTAGTAATGCTTAAGCTTGGCCTATATCGAGGGATGGAATGAAGAATAGTGGAAGGAAAAGGAACATATGTAGAAGACTATTTCATTGATACAGAATTAGAAAACAATGATTTATAAGGAAACTCAAGTTCATTGAAGATAACATGTCTAGATATGAAAATTTTATCAGATGAAGATAAGCATTTATAGCCATAATGCCTTGGACTATAACCCAAAAAGATGCATTTAGAGGAATGAAAATTGAACTTGTATTTAGAGTAGTATGTTAGCAAAGGAAAACAGGTACAGCCAAAGGACTTGAAGTAATTATAATCAGGTGATTTCTGGAAAAATTTTTCATAAGGAGATGCAAAATCTAAAACAGCAGATGGAAGACTATTTATGATAAAAACTGAAGTCTGGAAAGCTTCTTCCCAAAAACTTAATGGCATAGACGCATGAGCTAAAAGAGTGAGACCCATTTCAACAATGGATCTATGTTTTCTTTCTGGTACTCCATTTTGTTGATGAGTATATGGACAAGAATATTGATGTTTGATTCCTAAGTTGATACAATGTGCTTCAATAGGCTTATATTCACAACCCATATCAGATTGGAAGGTTTTAATTTTCCTACCAAATTGTAATTTGACTTGCTTTTGGAATAGAACAAAGCAAGAAAATGCATCTGACTTTAATTTGAGAGGATAGAACCAGGTAAATCTAGTATAAGAATCAACAAAAATGATGTAATATCTGGATCCATGTTTTGACAGCATAGGTGCTGGACCCCATATATCTGAATAAATCAACTCAAGAGGTGCAGTTGTTTTGATTTCACATCTATGAAAATGTAATTGATGTGATTTTCCCAATTTACAAGAGTCACAGAAATTACTGGATGATTTAGGCAAAGACAAATGAAATTTATTCAAAATTTTTCCAAGAATTTCAGTAGATGGATGCCCAAATTTTGCATGCCATATCTGAGATTTATTGTGATTACTGAATACAGTAGAAGAGAAACAAGATTGAACAAATGAATCAAATGTAGAAGAAGCAGATTGAGCAAAATGTGCTGTGTCTGGAACAGATGGAGCAGCATCTAGAACAGAGGAAACTTGTGATGGAGGTGACGAAAGTTGATACAGGCCATTCTTAAGCATTCCTTGAAGTAGTGTCTTCTTCGAATCCTTGTCCTTAACAACAAAATGATTGGGATGGAATTCGGCAATAACATGGTTATCATTAGTAAGTTTGGCAACACTTAGTAAGTTTTTGGTAAGGTTAGGTACATGTAAGACATGCTTTAGATGAATTAAATTTTCTGAAGAACAGTGTGAAGGTATAAAGAGTGAACCAGTATGAGAGATTTTTAGTTTATCACCGTTACCTACTGTGACCATTTGTTTACCTTTGTACTCAGATTTATTTCCAAAAATGCTGCCATATCCTGTCATATGACTTGTAGCTCCAGTGTCCATATACCAAGACGGATCTGCAACAGCTTCAGGTGATGCAAAGAAACCAGCAGCAGCAGCTTGAGGAATATTACCATACTGAGAAAATGTAGACTGTTGTTGTAATGGAACATTAACAAATGGAGGTTTCTTGGCAGCTTGAAAATTCTGAGATGCAGATGGACCTTAATAACTCTGATCAAATCAATGATAACATTGCAATGCCATATGTCCTTGATTGAAACAAACTTGACAAAACACTTTTTGTCCTCTTCCACCTCCATTCCTACCTCCTCTGTTATTTCTTCCTCCTCTGTTATTATAACCACGACCTGTTCCCTGTTGTTGCTGTGAGTAGTTCTTTTGGACAAAACTTCTCTTATCAGATGAATTTGAGGCAATATGTGCAGAAGCACTTGAAACATCAACTGAAACTGTTGTGTTTAGTTGCTCAATCCTTTTCTCATGCATCATAAGTAGATATTGTGCTTCCTGAAGTGTAATTGAATGTTGTTGTGATGAGATTAACACCACAACAAGATCAAATTCATGACCAAGGCTATTCAAGACACTTTGAATCATATCAGATTCTGTAATAATTTGGCCTATTGATTTTAACTCAGCTCCAATTGTTTTGATTTGCAAAACAAAACTAGAAATAGAAGAGGAACCTTTCTTCAATGAGTTCAGTTGCTGCTTCAACTATAGTGCTCGAGCCATTAAAGATTGAGCAAACAATTTTTCCAGTGTATTCCATATATCAAACGAGGTTTCACATTCAGTGACTTGACCTATGACATTTTCTCCAATTGTTGAAAACAGCCAACACATCAGCAATTGATCAACTCTTTCCAGGATCTCAGATTCTTCTCCTCCAGAAACTGACTCAGAAGCTTTTCGTGGCTCAGAAATCAGATAGTTCAGTCCGAGCACTCGAATAGCAGATCTTACTTGCACTTTCCAGTATGTATAGTTTGTATCATTCAACTTGATTGGCAAGTTGAAATTTGGAGCTTTAACAATGGTTGCTATATCGTTTTTCAAAGCAGAAACACTTGCAGAAGCACTTGGTGAAGTAGAGACTGACATTGTATGAGTTTAGATCCTCAGTGGCTCTGATACCATGTGAGTTTTGCTTTAGAAAACAAAAAAACAAAAGTAACAGAGGATAATTTCAGAAGAACAAAACAAAAAATAGAGTATTGCAGAAGAAGAAAGAGCAGAGAAAGAATTCTTCAATGGAGAATTGTCTCTTCTGTTAATTGATCCAATGCCTTAAACCACAATTACATCTCCTTTATATACACATTTGTAACCTGTATAATTATGCCACATGTCAGTTATTTAACAGCTTCAGTTAGACAGTTAGGTAGTTTGACAGTTAGAATTTAACTGTCTTTTGTTTTAACTGTCTTCAGTTTCAGCAGTTGGCTTCACAACTGTTGTTGCAAAAATCGTGAAGAGAAGTTGGGGTGATCCAGAGTATGGCATCAGAAAGGTGAAGAAACAAAATGAGCAGAGGAAGAAAGAACGAGGGTGTGTTGTTGATGCTGTTACTGGGTGTAAGTAACGGAGGGACACAGAGAAGACGTCTGTGCCCAATTTTGGAGAATGATGATGTGAATTCTGATGTGATGGTCATTGAAACAAGAAGAGGATGATGAGGCAAAAGAGAGGAACTACTATAGGACCGAAGAAAAGAAGGGGCATTGAATATGGATGCTATCGGTCATGAGGAATTGATGGTGTGAGTTTTGTGTGATGGACAGAGGAGGTGTGTGATTCAAGGCTGAAATGTGATGACAAGGTGTGGATGGGTAGTGATTGTGCAACATGAATAGAAAACTAGAAATTCTGGTCTTGTAGTGTTCGGTTGGACGAAGAATAGGAAATTGGTGTGTGTTTGAAGATAAAAAGAGTATGGAGAAAACAACTGCAGTTGTTACTGTTGGATGTTGCAAACAAATGAGATCCATGGTGGCTGCTAGTGTGAGTTCCAAGCACAGATGAACAAGCCGTGCTGGCGCAATTTGGGATGACTACTGCTGTTGGCCGATCAAGAACACAAAGAGGTAAAAAGTTGCGAAAAATTTGATTAGGGTTATTTTGGTATGTTTAGTTAATAATGAAATGATGGTATAGTCTACCAATATCACATGAAATTGAATCTAATATAACATAAATAAATTGTATGCATTAGTTGGAATTAGGAAACTTTATAATACTAAAATTGAAGAATAAAAGTAATTAATGTATTTCTAATAACGTAAATCTTTAAATTAAGTAATTAAGAAGAATTAGAAATCATCTATGCGAATACTAAATTATTCAAAGTAGGAAAATAAATAAATCATTATTTGAATTAGTGCTATAAATAATTTTAGCGAAATTTTAAGAATAGTGGGAAATTAAAGTTGTCAGCTCCTAACAAGACTAAAGATTTGACCAAATAGAAGTCTTATTTTATTCGTAATTATATTAATTATGATATTAATAAATTATTTAACTTTGGAGATGAAATTATTAGAAGTTAAAAGCTACGAAAAGGCTCGTAAGTAAATTTTAAAAATTTTAATTTCAAATTAAGGAATTTAAGATGACTCAGAAACTAATTTTATTATAACAGATAAAATGTTAGAATCATACTAAATTAGTTGGAGGTAATGTTTGCACTCTATAATCATCTTAGAAATTAATTAAGCCTAAAAGTAATTTATTAAGTGTTAAATTTTAGATTTATATGTATATTAGCGTATCGAAGATCTCGAAGGAAAGCAAGGAGCCCGAATATCAGCAAAATCAGGTGGGCATGACTTCTTTGCTCATTTGTATTATACGGATTTAAGATTCAAGACATTTGGTTGAATAGTCCTAAGATTTTCAGAATTTTGTTATAAAATTGATTGAACTTGTTTGGCTTGCTTGGATGATGAATAATGATTCATTTAAATTGTGCTTGTTTATTTATGGCATACGTTAATAGGAAAACATGCATGTAGATCTCATTATTTATTCATGAGAATAACTTGCATTAGCTGCTTTATTTTTCATGATATGCGTGATGATTGGCATGAATGAAATTGTTTGTAAAACTAAAATAAGATGATGGTATTAAAAATCCACGTACCGGTACGATTGACGAGCCTGAAGCGAATCGAGGTGGCATCTCCTATATGTCACTGCTTGACATTGTCAAGCTACAAGGTGGATCGTAGGTATTCCCACTCGGAGCTGACTGTGACAGCTCGAAGTCTTTGGGGGACGGTAGGAGCCACGGTAAGTACTCTCTCTTAGGCTGTGATGTGAGTGTCGATTGATTTTAGATGGTTATTGGAACCCTCGGAGATTAGATTGAATCACAGGGAATGCTGAGAGGTATCTCAACCCTCTTTCGGTCTTAGACTTCGACCAAAACTAAATAAATGTTTAAACGCCTAATATTTGAAAATGTTTGTAATGTTTTGGATTGGGTTTGTATAATACATGTGATGTGTAGGATCGATCCAAAAGCTCACTCCCACCTTATTTTTCAGGTACTCCTGGATTTAGATTATGTTGACTTACGTCAGAAGACTCGCACTTGGATTAGGCACCTCATGGGGAGGTTGTCCGGGATAGGTGACTTGGAAGTCATATTTTATGTATTTTACTGATTTGTTTTAATGTATTTATATTGGTTTAACTTCGATTGTTTTATCCTTAGTGACTTTCCTTGTATAACGATTTTGGTTTAAATGAATAGTTTTAAAAGTATTATGCTGCATTGCTTATGATTTATTTGGTAAAATTATTATGATTTTCTATCTAGCATAGAATGTCTTTATAGACATTGATTTGAGAACAAAGGGTTATGAACTTGATTTTGAAGAAAAAATTTTGACAGACCGAAACCTTTAGGTAGCATCTCGATTTTCATCGGGCGATGATCCACACGTGAGGTAACACGTGAACGGAGGTCCAGTCTAAAATTGGGGTGTTATACAACCACACCCCACAGCAACACCAGCACCAGCACCAGCACTGTTGCTGACTTCCTTTTCTCCTCCATTTGGTAGTGGCAACAACAGTAATGACAGCTGCATCTTCTCTTCTTCATTTTGCAGTAGCCAGAGTTCTTATCTACGTCGAGCACGCAGCATCTTCATTAACTTCCATTCTCTTCTTGGTCTAGGAAATTCACAAACTGCCCATTCTTCTTCTTTTTAGCATCAGCAGTTTCAATCCTCCTCTTCTTCACACCCCCACCACGCACACCACGTCTCATTTTCTTCACTGCATGATTCCTTCTTCGTTCGACAGCAATGATAGCAACTGTAGCTCAAGCAATGTCCCTTCTGCCCGTGGTTCACAGCAATTCTGTTTCTTCATCTTCAAATAGAGCATGATCAGTGGCTGCTGTTCGTTTGACCAGTAACTCTTCATTAGCTTTACCACTTCGTTGCCCTTTTTGCTTGTGACTCCCGACCCACAACACGACAACCAGAGAATTCTGGTTTCTATGCATGATTCTACAACAACAACCCAAAGCAGCCTCTGTTCTTCCTTCTTGGTCCCTCTTCTTGTTCTTTATTGCGTTCTGCTCCTTCTTCTTTAGTTCATCTGGCCTCAGCAACCACAACAACAATAGAGCACTGTTGCTCTGTTCTCCTTTCCTTCCTCTGTCCATTTCACCAATCAACACCCTCAGCTTCTTCTTCATTCTTCAGCAGCAGCTTGAGCAGCAATGCCAGTACCAACAGTTGCAGCTTCCCACATTTGTTCAGCTGCAATTCCTCTGTTCATTTACTTCCAAACCATCATCATCTCCTTCTTCACTCCGTAGCAGCAACGTGAGCAGCAGTAGCAAGTGCTCTGCTTCCTTCCCTTCCTCTCTGTTCTTTCTCTTCATGCACAACATCCTTTCCTTCTAGGTTAACCTCTGTTTTTATCCCATTTCAATTGTCTCGGAGAAGCCACATCACCGCGCACCCCACTACCTCGAGACTTCTAGGTTGTTCCTGTTCCATTCGGTCTGAATTTCAGTTCCCGAATTTTTTTCCTGATTACTTGAACTATTTAACTTATATTATAAAAATATATATTTTTTGATAATGAAAATCTCTTCCTCATTTTTGACACTTCTATTCTATGTATGAATATTTCTCACTCTTTGTTTTCCATGTTGATTTATATAAGACTTTATTAAAATTTATAAATACACATATATAGTTTAACCTCTTCTTTTCCTTTTTTGGACCTACTCGCGATGTGGCATGATCCCAAAGTTACGGGGTGTTACAAAGTACCTGCTCCAATTGCCCTTGAAGTTAAGAGCACACGCTCTCAGCATGTCCTCAAGTATCTGAATGACCCTTTCTGATTATCCATTTGTCTGCTGGTGAAAGGATGTGCTCATGTTGATCCTGCTGCCCAATTCCTTCTATAAGCTCTGCCAAAACTAAGAAATGAATCTGGCATTTATATCTAAAACTATAGTCTTAGGAACACAATGTAATCTAACAATTTCTATGACATATAACTCACCCAGTTTACTCATTGAATCTGTAGATTAGATAGGTAAGAAATGTGCTACCTTTGTTAACTGATCCATTATGACCCATACAGTATTTTCCCCTTTCTGGTTCCTAGGAAGACCAGTAACAAAATCCATCATGACATGATCCCACTTCCATTCTGGCACTAGAAGTGGCTGCAACAAACCTGATGGTTTCTTGTGCTTGGCTTTCACTTGCTGATAAGTGAGACGCCTAGAGACATACTCAGCTATGTCTCTCTTTATTCCTTTCCACCCAAAAAGTTCTTTAGATTTTGATACATCTTATCACCATCTGGATGCATCGTGTGCTTGGTCTAATGTGTTTTATCCAGGATGGTGTCTCTGATCTGTCCTGTGCTTGGTACACATGTCCATCTCTTTAGCTCTTGAAATGTTTGCTCACATTTATCGTTCTAGATAAACCTTTGCCCTCAATCTTCAAAATTTCCCTACAGGGCAATCTTACGATAAGTCTTCGTCGCTGGAGGTCTATTTGGGTTTGATATTAGGTTAACCAATCTATTCCCCATATCACATCATATCCTCCAAAGTGGAGTACACAAAGATCTACCATCATCTAATGATCTCCAAATGTAAGCTCACATCTACAAATCTCTTTGAGCTCATTGTGTCCCTATTGGCATAGCTACTTCTAACGAGACTACTAAGGGATTAGTCCCCAATTTCAATTTATCAACCACATCTTCAAAGACAAATAATCAAGTGGCACCCTAATCAAATAATATCAATGCAGCAATACTAAGCTATAGGTACCTACCTTCCACTACTGAGGTGGGATCTGTATTGCTATATATAGCATACACGCTCGCTTGCGCTTTCTGCTGCTGTTGAGGCCATCTTGTCTGATATCGAGTATGAACATGCGGTTGAGTTGTTAATCTAGCTACTTTATTTGAACAATCTCTAGCTAAATGTCCCTCTTGATTACATGAGAAGCATAATCCTTGCATCCTGGCCTGTTCTATCCGTTCCTTTCTAGTACCATCAAAACAATTTCGTTGAGTCTGGGACTATCTTTGTGCTTGAGGCGTTCTGTGACCTCCTTGTTCGACAGACCTCTTCTGTGAGGGTCCCATTATCTATCCAGACTAGATTCTTTTCCTGTTCTTCCATGCCTGCTCAGTCTTTAGGTCTCCTCCTACTATCTGTGCCCTTTCAACTATTTTTCTTAAGGTGGTTAGCTTCATCGGTGAATTTCCCATCAATGATAAGTTGGCCTTAATAGCTGATGCACTGCTAAAGTTACTCTCCTTGGCCCTGTAGCTCCCATGGCATTTTGATGCTTGTTTATCTTTGTGAACCATTTATCAGCAGCAAGGGGATCTCTCATATCTTTCGATATACTGGGCCTCAGCTTATGAAATTCAATCTATAGTCCTTGCTATTCTTTATCATACTCAACAATCCTGATTTGAGTAATTGCCTCTGAAAACCTAGCTTCCTATTGAGTCTGAGGCAATGTTGGGGTCTGAGGCTGAAGTTGTGGCTGCACAAGTGGCTATATTGGCACAGGTGGCTGAGATGATCTGAGGTTGTAGTATGCTCAAAACCTATTCCACCACTCTTTGTACCAATATTGGTTTCACCTCTGCCTCTGCGGGTGTTGTGGTCATTGGTACATTCTCCTGTCTCTGTTCTAGCTCGTCTCTAGTTCCCTCACGAGCCATGTGTTTCTTAGGCCTTGCCCTCGGCATTATCTCCAAGTCAAACTTCTTCCAGTATTCAATAGTTTAGAGTTTAATCAAACTGAAACAGAAAATTTCAATAGTTGTATTTATGCTACAATTACAATTTCCACTTCAATTTGTAAGTTAACCATTTTTCTCTACATATTGGATACAATGACTTGTGTTTCAAACCATTTGTTCCAACCCACCTAAGTTCCTCGCATTTCTGTGCTAATGTGATTCTAGGTGTATGTCTCTAAGTTCTTGAGTCGTTTCAGTGGTCTAAGAGTTTATGTTTCTAAGTCGACGACATTTCTTTTGTTTCAGGGTACAGGAATTCGGGTAAATACTCAAAATTATTATCACATATTACATACAATCATCCAACAAACAAGCAAACAATGCATGCTATCATAATGCACTCCCAAGCTTCCATCTGTGCTTTTGGGTCTAGGCATCCCATACTACCCTCGCCCTTCCACACAGACTTCCACCCAGAATTACATTACACCCATACAATGGCGCAAGCATCTCGATATCCATGACTACAGATGTCTCGCCATGTTTAACTGGATCCTTTCGTTCAAAATAGCGTGATAGTGCACCCATGGACACATTCTAGGGCTGACGCAAGACCCACCGTACTAGACCGCCCCATACCAATACAATATAGTGCGTACAAGTTCAGCCAAAGAAATCGATCACTCACCAAACATGGTCCGTCATTCTCCGAATCCAAAATTCCTCCGTACCCTTAGATCCCTGTGCATCCCATACTACATAGAGACTAGAGATATATGATCCTCCTAGACTCAGGTTTTGACCAAACAAGTGTGCGTTCAAAACGTTATCCGTCTCTAACCTATACCCTAAAGTCTTTTAAGTTATTTATAACCCATTGTGCCATTCGTAGCAACACTTGGTTTCTACCTGAATCTAATGTTTCCATGCAATGCATAGTTGACTTAGTAAACTGCATGCGTAAGTGATACCATCGGTTCCAAGTGTTGTGATCTTGGACCTTTCCAGAATAGCAATGCCACCTTCTAGGACCTTACTTAGCATAAAGGTCAACCCTCTGGTACATACTTTCGAAGAAGAGGATCTAGCCAGATTAGCCCTTTAGGGACATTTACCATAAGAGAAGGTCAACTATCAGGGACCACTAACTTGTACTCATGTCATATATGCAACAGTACTCAAGTACCTTGGCATCATCTAATGTTTTTCAGAAATTAAGTTCAAAACTCATTTCTAATGAAAACCAAATCTGGTAAAACCATTTTCCTTGAAAACAGACGATAACTTCAAAACCATGAAATACTTTATGTGACACCACCAGTCCCAAATCATGGACCTGCCCTTAGTGGTGCTCAACCTTCTAGGACTTTTAGTCAGAACAGAGGTTAACCTTCGAGGACATTCATCCGCAAAAGTAGTCTGACCAAGATTAGCCCCTCAGAGACATTTATCGCGAGAGAAAGTCGACTATCTAGGACCACTACTTATAGTAATCACCCTTCTAGGACCTCACATCAAAGTAAAGGTCTAACCCTCGAGTATTTTCTTCCGAAGAAGAAGATCAACCACGACCCAACCCTCAGGGA
>JAJIYU010006504.1:0-20557 GCA_030144865.1 Tinospora cordifolia
TTTTCTTTATCTCCTAATATTGTCTTGTATTTATGAAAAGATATGTTCTTTAAATCACTCATAGACATGAGATATTGAAAAATGGAATGTCAAGTGTGTGTCACTTGTAAAATAGCACCGGCCCGACCCGCCGTTTGGTTTAGTCCACTGTCAAGAAAAACGGTGGATGGTCCAATGCTTAATGATACGGGGTTGGGGTGTTACATGTTTCTCTACTGAATTTCACAATTTATTTTCATCTTGTTTACCTTATTTTCTGAGTTTTAATCAATTTAATCATTTTTAATCTTGTCTTGATAAAAATTGAGATCTTTACCAACGTTAGTGTTAAAGAAAATTCAATCACCATTAGTATTCCCTGAGGACGATACCTGGACTTTCCGGATATTACTATAAGCGATCTCGTATACTTGCGGGTTTGCTAACAACGAACCATGGAGCATAAGACTCTAGATGAACGAATCTATAAGTGTACTCCTAGACTGGCATATTACCTTGTCTCAAGGCCAAGAACTCTATCTTCTTGCAAACTCTGGTAGAGGCAAGAACAAAAGTCTCCAAAAATAACTTTCTAAACTTTGCCCAAGTTTCAATCGAGCGCTCAGTAGCATAGATTAACAACCACCATCTAGTAGCATCACACTCTAATGTATGTGTAGAGAACAACACCTGATTTTCTTCAGATAGCTTCATTGATTGTGCTATCTTCTCAACATTCAATAACCAATCCTCTACTTGCTCCAAATTAACACCACCTCAATATGGCTGAAGTTTCATATCCACAAAGTTCTTTAGTAATCTCTCATGAAAAATTTCTCTCTTCTGTCCCTCTCTGTGGTGCCTACAAGGAGCCTCAACCTTTCCTTCAAACTCATCATCATCATCCCCATCAAATGGTTTGACTACAAGTGGAGTAGGAGCTGCAAGAGGTGCTAGTCACTGCATATTTGCTACAACCCCATCTATCATCTGATATAGTGCAGAGCTAGAGGATTGATCAAATCCCCTTGGGCCTGGATAAGATCTTCAAGCCATTGATATACATCAAGCTTTGTAAGTAATGGTGGTGGTATAAGTCTCTATACAGGATCTTGAGGAGGAGTAGGATCTTGTTGTACTTGCCATTGTCTATCGCATCTAGGTGCAATCTTAATATGCAATCCACATACAATCATTTATCAATATCAAACTTGTAAATGTACCACCCCTAAAAAATGTTTTACCACTACTATACAATATATTTTTGATAAAAGTTTTGAAAAATAGAACTTTTGAACTCATAAATTTATGCTTAATTCCAACTTTGAAAAAATTTGAGGCTTTGATACAAACATTATCGGGACCCTTCTTGAAACCTCATATGAGCTATTCAACTAACACAATAGTTAGACAAGTCTACTTCTCAGTCAAACTTGCCACCTATTTTTATGTCTTACCATCGAAACATTTATAGTACTCAGAGTGTGACAATAACAAGGTAAGTGAAAAAATGAAACAACAATAGAAATATTTAATATTATTTACATTAATAAAGTCTAGTTTAACTTTACATTTTTCAGGACTTATACATATTAATTGAAAATACCAAAATAACAAAACAACAAAACAGCAACAATGGACTACGATGTAAAAGATCACACGATCAACATGCCTCCTTTATCTACACCAAACGAACTTGAAATGTTAAAAGTAATGAGCTCAATATCCACTTGAGCTCAGTGGGTAGCAAAACGTTATATCTGCTTAAGCCTAGCATTCTACATGCAATGCAATAGGCAGAGTCATAATTATTCATATAAAACTGCAACAACAAATAGCACACACGATCATCAACATATAAAAATACAACAACCTGATATGCCAGGAAGTTTGCCATGTTTCAAGGTTCCAGTACCTAAACTCGACACCCTTCTTTCACTCTAAGGATCTAGAGATGCAATGCAATGGCCATGCGTGACAATAACATTGTAAATCTAAGATGGTTGGTGTTATTTAACATATGATAATTAACTACATAACCCCAATAAGCTTTCCTAGACTTTTTCTATCTAATAGTCAAAGGAGCGTGTTGGTGTTTGGACTAAAGCTCCATACCGGTACATCTGTAACAGCCCGACCCCCGAAACTTTTAATTGGACTTAACCACAAGGCGGGTTGGGTCAGTATTACTTCAAAAGTACACAACTTGACTTTATATTCCTTTTATCCCATGCGTCATTGATATTCAATAGTACTTAACCCAAAATTTATACACAAAGTTCAATAAGGCAATTACGCAAGAGATAAAAGAAAAAACTTTCCAAATCCTTATTGGTTTAATAAAAGAGAGTGCATAATTCAAAACTAATAAAAGAAATTTAATTCAGTGGAAGTCTTACATTATAGATATTCAAAATTTGGAATACACACCCTTACATTTAAATATAAAAACATTCTAAAATTAGAACCTATCTAATATTAAAGTTTTTATGTGAGACAAATCCCTGAAAAATAAAAGAAGAAGGGTAAGCACATAGCCTAGTGAATTTTTTTCAAACAAATTATTTAGGTCAACAACACATTCTAATTCAAGCACTTATAAATCATTAGGCGTTTCAAATAACATTTTGTTTATAGTTGTAAATTTGACTAGAATTGTTTCAAGGCTCTTGATGTTCTTTATCAAAATACTTTCCTTGAGTAAAAAGACATTCCTTATGCCAAGTTTCATCAGACTTAGGGCTTAATCCATACTCCAAGTATTTTGGGACATCACCCATATGAACTAATCATACGTAAAGAACATTCACAGTGACCCTCATATTCACTATGATAGTACATGGTTCTTGATCTCAAAATCTTTTATTTAATCTCATACTAATGAATCATAAATAAAATAATTTTGGTATGTTAACACATAAGCATTCAAAGCATGGAAACAAATACATAACATGCATCATATTTTAAAATAAACCTAAACATGCATCCTCTAAGCATGGCATGGTTTCATGATCAACTAACATGACATACATGCAAATTTGAAATTTAAATCATGTTCTTCAAACCTAAATATGTATATTAAACTAAAATCAAGTATACATGAACATGATATTAAACTAAACAAGTAAAATGAAAGTTTTAGAAATCACTTCCACCTCTATTGAGAGCTTGGTTAAAATCTAGCAGAGTTTCCCTTCTTTCCAGTGTCTGTCACTCAAAGAAAGCTTAAAAACACTCAATCAAACACCAAAGCACTCAAGAATAGTTCAAGATTACTCAAGAACTAAGGGGGTTGCCAAGAAGAGGGCTAGAGAAATTCAAGCTCAAGAACAATCAACTCCTGAGCACTTTAGAGGAAGCGGTTTACTACTAATAATATAAGAAGGGCCTCCCCTTACTTAGATTATAGGGTAGGGGGAACTAGTATGCTCTTGCTTTGGGACAAGGAGGAATGAGAGCATTGGGGGATTTATATAGGGTTTTATGAACACCTAGGGGACGTTTTGGATAATCTCACACATAAGACGTCTTAAATAAGTGGCTAATTTGTTTCCACCCTTGTGTGCAACGAAATGGTAAGTAGATATTTTGGGTTTCCTTAGCTTAGTGTGAACACAAGATGTGAGCCTTATTTGGTTTCTAAGTATGTGTGAACATAATCAGGTTTCGAATACTTCCAAATTCATTCTTGGACGTCATATCAGCTCAGATTTTGTGTGCTAGGAAACTTCCCTAGTTATTTCTTTACTTGGGTGTCACTCATTGTCACATAAGAAATATTTCACTTTTCTTTAGGTGTGCTACTAATTTGGGCATCATAGGAGTATGTAAACTAGGGTCCACAGTTTGGATTATTTCCAAGGCTAGTGTGTACAAATTAGCAATTGGATCTTCCTTGGATGTCAAGATTAGGGTAAGCATGGCAACTTTCCTCTATTAAGTGTGTGTGCCCCAAGCAAGGTTAAATTGGACAACTTGTATTATCCTAATTTTGGCGCCATTGTGAGCACAAAAAAACTTTCCATTTTTTATTTTGTCTCTTCTCTGTTTGTTAGTCAAGTCTAGGAAACCTTTCTATATTTCTTTAAATCAGCCACCATTCACCAAACTTCTATTATTGATTCCTTCCCTAGTGGTGCACCAACTTGGGATCACGCACACACCTTAGCAACTCTAGTGGAAAGTCAAGCAACAAGGGAGCACATTATCATTGTTTGAGGTGCACATGATCAAGGTATGCTCACCCATGTACAAGATCAAGGTATGCTCACCCATGTAACTTACACATGCTTAAGGGTGTTCACTCATTTTTTGGGTCCACATAAAATTAATAAAAAATTCATATATTTCATTTGGTTAGGATTTTGGAACCTTAGCACATATTTTTGAGTTCACATGAAATTAATAAAAATTCATAAATTCTATTTGGCTTAGGTTCTCGCTATTTTCTTTCCTAATTTAAATCCCTCTGAAGAATATGAGGCAAATGAACCCTCAATTAGACAAATGAAATGAATTTCGAATGCCTAGATCAGTTAGGTGATTTGTTTCATTTAATTTCATTTTTGTTTCTCAATTCTCACTTCCCTAAGGGGTTTTGAGTAATTAAACTGGCTATTTGATCCTTGAAATGAATTAGTCTCATTTATCCTTACAATTTTATCATTTTATTTCGTACACATTTTTCAGGGTATTACAATGACCTAAGCCGATGCTTAAATAGTGTGTCAGAATATGCCTAATCCTCTTAATAGCAAACTCGAGAGGTTGTTTATTGCCTGAAGGCTATGAAAAGCCTTAGCATGTATTGTTTTCATAGAGAATTGTTTTATAGATAGGTTTGTGCCTTCATTGTGGTTTACAAAAATTATTAATCATTACATTCACTCACACGTTATTACTGTCATGCATATGTACATCACATACACTGTTCTACCATTGTTTTTATAGAATGTTTGTTCTAAATTCTAAATTAGATATACTATATACTAAGCCCGCCATAAACAAATTAGCTCACTACTCTAAAATTGAAGGTCCTTCTATTGTGCATTAGGGCAAGGATGGGTCATCACATAGCTACATCTCCCCTCTATTTGGTAGGTTCCTCTATGTTGTTCATTGTGTTGAGAGTAGGTTGATGTATAGGGGTGATGAAATTGTAAATAACTCTACATAGGAACTTCTGCTAGTGCTTCATTTTGAAGAGGATAGTGTATAACTACTTTTTTGTGCTACTTTAGTTTTTGATGTGTTTACATTCCTTAACTACTTCCACATCTTTAATGATTATGTGATTACCCTTATGGTATTGTATATAAAGTTAAAAACAAGGTTTAACGACGTTCTGGCAAGCTTAGCTTGCAAGTAGATTCGTCAGGGCATTGTGTTGATCAGTTTGCCATTCATCCTAAAATAACATTATTATTATTATTATTATTATTATTATTAAATGCCAAATAATGAATGATAAAAGAGCATGTCGTACTAATGAGAACTTGAAGAATATGTGATCCTTAGTAAATCAGTACATTATTTATTAAAACTAAGCAAAATTAACCATTATGATTTCAACTTGTAGATTAAAAATCAAGAAGCAGAAAAATACATCGAACAGGTGCAAAGAAGATCCATTAAAACTAGGTAGGCAAGATTTCCTTGCTCACTCATATTGTATAGATTTTAAATTCAAAACATGATGTTTGGCAGGTTTAGGAATTTTAGAAGCATTTTAACAATATTGTGTAGATTTTATTGGAGCGATGTAATGATATCCTAATGTCCGATTAAGCGCTTTCCATTATGTTTGATGATTGAAATGCTAGAATGTGTATGATTCTTGAATGCTTTGATTAACGATTGAGCATAATGTTTGGTCATATACTTCTAGTATTTGATTGGATATGAAGCATGATGTCTAGGGGAGGTTATTTATATTACTTGTTACATGATTTAGGTACCTTGCATGATGTTATGGTATCGGATGAAAATGATTGAAACTTAAAGAAGATTAATGGAATAATAAGCATCCATGTACTGGGGTGATGGTGGCATCTATTGACGACTTGTGGACGTGGCCATATTTGTCGTACAACATCTTTTGGATCCCATCATCTGTATTCTTAATGGAGCTGCCTGCAATGGCCAAGGGTTCCTCGAGTGGGTGAGAGATGGTCGTACACCATTGCACCTATTCTTGGATGTGTGTTAGGGTCGGGAACGATAGCATGGCTCGAGATGTTACCGGTTAGGATCGATTTCTTGACGTTGAGGGATACTGGGAGAATATATCTTTTGGTCTTAGAGTGCAACAAAACAAATGAATGCTTGGAATGATTAATGTAAGGAAAGTGTGTACATATTTTGGATTTTGGTTTATATAATGCTAGTGATGTGTAGGGATAATCCACTAGGCTTTTGAGCTCACCCCACTCTATTTTACATGTACTTGCAGAGGTGGAGTACACTAATGGACTGGAAGATATAGAGTAGCGTCACTTGGAGGCTACCATTAGACTTTGAGTCTCTTTTGGTTTTAAATTGTTTTATTGTTTTTGGTATTTATGAAGAAAACTAGGGCATGTCGTCCATTTTACTATATATTTGTGATATACATTTTGAAACATTGTGTTTGTTTCAAAGTTTGAATTTTTGGTAAGTTTTTGAAGAAATGTTTCAGCTACAAAAGAAGTGTATATTTTTCTTGGTATATTTGAATTTTACAGCATTGGTTGTGTATTTTGATATTTGATTTCGATGTAATATCTTGATTTATTGTGAATAATTACTGTGAAAGTCCGGTGACCTTTTTTGATATAATATACTGTTAGTGGAACAGTTGTATGAAATGGTTTTCTTATTTTACTCCACTGGGATTAATGGAAAGGATGGACAAGGATTTTAGTTTGTTGGGAAAAAGAGTGATGATCTCAGTTTTCGGTGTCCGAGGATTGATGTGACTTATCCTGCACACACAGCATAGTAGCCAAAGGGGAGTGTGAACCTCAATGCTAGGCCCCGACGTGACGCGTGGCGATGGATAGCTCTCAGAGCAGGGAGTGGGGTGTCACAGGGTGCTATTAGAGCTCAGTTAGTAGATCACTACAAAATGAGTGCAATTTGAAGTAGTGTTTACAGCAAAAAAATTTTTTACTAAGATGGTCACTGGATTGGATTTTCACTGGAAATGAATTTTTACTAGATTTGAATTTTTTTGAAAAGTGAAATGAGTAGAGGTCACCTACTATTGACTAGATAACTAGGTGGCTAGAAGTCTAGAAAAGACTTGGGTGATACCAACGTGCTTGAGTTACTAGTCACAGGTGGACAGAAGTAGAGGTGTTAGCCTTGTAGGTGGAAGCTTTCTCCCTGCGAGTGTTGTGCTACTTAGGAATTGTCCAAGACTTGGGACCAATGGTATCAAATTGAAAAAGAAAACTTGCTAAGTATTGAAACCCTAGGTCTAGGTAAAGACTGGGTGTGCTAGAAGGCACAATGGATCATTAATTAAAAACTTTTAGGACATAAGTTAAAAACTTATAACTTGAAAACGCACACTTGATTGGTCATGACACAGATAGGGTGAGAAATCTCAGTGTGGTATACTCAGAGATGATGAGGTATAGAGGAAACCTGAACTCAAAGACTAATGACTAGGTATGGTGTGTGGTCGGTTCCTTCAGTAGAACTTGTATGCATTGTATTCTATTAGGTATGGGATGATCGCGTACGGTGGGTCTTGCATTAGCCTTAAGGAGTGAGACACTTGTGAAATTGTAATGGGCAATGAATGGACTCTTTTAAAGAATTTGCACACACTATATTCTACTAGGTATGGGTTGGTTGCGTATGGTGGGTCTTGCGTCATCCTTAGAGACCAAAATTTGGCGAAGTTATATTAATCGTAATGGAATTTTGGTTCCATTATACCAGCGTGCATTGTTTGCTTGTTTGTTGGGTGATTGCTTATAATTTATATAGTATACTATTGTGAGTATTGATACATGAATTCCTATACCCAGAACAAATAAATTGTTGTTGACTTAGAAGCATACACTCTAGACCACTGAAACAAATTGAGAACTTAGAGACAATGCACTTAGAGTTATAGTAACAGGATAATGAGATGGGTATAGGTGGGTTAGAATGAATGATAGTTATTACAAGTCATAGTATCCAAATGTTGAGAAAAATAGAGGAGTGATAGTACCCTGCGATAGGGGCATAAGTAGAGGCAAGGATGATTGCAGAGATTATAGCAGAGTACCCACAGAGAGTGATGTTAGAGGTCACTCTGAGGATTGTGAAGCAAGTGGTGAGAACCCCACAACCAATAATGACACCACAGCCACCACTATTGATACAACCATAGACTTCACTTCTACCAAAGGCTCATCAGGATGTAGAACTCCAACCTAGTGTCACAAACTGGGTTAGTCAATTATGATAGGGAGCAACAAAAGTTGTTGATCAAATTTAAGAAGCTACGACCCAGTACATTTGAGGGAGACTGCAGCGAGAACACAAATGATAGAGTATGATGATTATATAAGTGCTTATTTTAACCCATCTGTGCCAAAACCCGAATTCAAAAGCTATATGTATTCACCATATAAACTGCCAAACTATATGTTGTATGAAAATGAAAATGTTTGAATAGCTCAAACCCATCCTCGGTAAGAATATATATCAGATTGTTGGTAAGTCTCCATATTTCTTTTACAGAAATGTTATGAATGTTACACATGATACCTGGGTTAGAATATCACAGTTCCTGTAATAAATCGCTTCAAAATGATGAATTTATAGTTCTTCTCACCGTTAATTTAAAAAGAAGGCTACATTCATAATCTTTCCATTGAAAATAGGACATACATTATTCCAAAATCACTAATGACAATTGAAGATGTCATACTCAAGCTAAAAGTTGGTGACCATAATGGAACACTA
Organism: Tinospora cordifolia; assembly: GCA_030144865.1. Lineage (NCBI taxonomy): Eukaryota > Viridiplantae > Streptophyta > Magnoliopsida > Ranunculales > Menispermaceae > Tinospora > Tinospora cordifolia. Next base: position 8,926 of record JAJIYU010006504.1, read on the forward strand.
GGAAACAATTGAGCTGCATCATTTCAGAAACCCATAGAACTACTTAACTATGTGAATGACTTGCAGAAACTTTAATTGATCATCAGGGAATACTTTCAGAGGAGCAACAAACTGACATATTTTATCATTGCAAGATGATGAATCTAATGTGAGCTGATAAATACACCAACTATATTCATGAATCTAATGAATAGGATCTAGCTAAAGATCTTCTATGTAGGATCAGAGTGGTGCAACGAAAGCAAAATGGGCCATTGGAACATATAGATAGACTGACAAGGTAGTTACTTCCTATCTATTCGGTCTACATCCTTAGTGAGTAAACTAAGGGTGCGGTATGCTCTAAAAGTTGTGGGATATGCCATTTGGGTATTAACTTGATTCAGATTTTGAGGACGAAATTTCATTTAAGGGGGATAGGTTTTAAACCCCGAAATCTCACGAATGCATACCCCTCACAATTAAAATAAAAATATAAAATAGTTAATCAAGAAATAAAATGAATATTTTAATTACATATATGTGATGTGAACTTTAGGTTAAAAATGAATAATAGTTTTTGCAATACGCACAAAAAATAATTTTTTAAGACTAATAATATTTAAGTTAAAATTACGAGGTTCGCGAAAAAGAAATAAATGAGTTACAAACCATGTTTTCTTTACGTGTATGCATAGACTATGGTTTGAGAAAATAAATGAAATATTAGTTGATGGACATATTGGTGATTAAACTCAACTATGGGTTTGCAGAATAAATCATAGATTAGTAGAAAAAAAAAGAGAAGAATCTAGATTGTTTAGATTTGGGGTCTTGTTGGTTGGAGTGTGACGATCAATGATGAAGAAATGAAGAAGTTGTTGGAACAAAGAAGAAAAAGAAATTAGCAGTGGTGCTGCTATTGCGTTTGGGCGTTGTTGCACGAAGAGGAATGAAGCAACTATGCTGCAGGCTATCACATGAAGAAGAGCACGTTGTTGCTACTACTGTGTTTGCTAGTTCGTGAAAGAAGAAGAAAAAAATAGGGGATCAGTGCTTTGTTTGGGTGAACCGAGGGCAAGAAGAGCATGCAGTTGAAGATCTGTGTTTGGGACAAAGAAGAAGAATTGCGGTTGTGCGAAATAGAACAAAATCACAGTGTTGTGTTTCTACGATTTGGATGAGAAGAAAGAACGAAACTAACTCTATTGTTGGTGTGTTCAAGTTGTGCAACAAAGAAGAAGAACAAATCTCTACTGGTGCAAACTGGTGCGAGGAAGACAAATAACAAAGAGGAAGGGAGCTTGCATTTTCTTTTTCATAGTGATGGCCTAGATCTGGTCCATGTTTACACAGCAACCATTTCAGACCTCATTGTGATGATTTATGTAACGATCTATATTTTTAGAAATTGAGTCGATGGGCTCGATATGTATTTTCATGTATTAATAAATAAATTATAAATGAAAATACATAATTTTACGGGTATTGCATAATTTAATGTGTGAATTAAATGAAGATACATGATTTTTGAAAATGAAATAAATTAATGTGGTTATTAAAATAAATAATGAAATAATTATTTAGTGGATAAACTGGATTGGATTAATAAAAAAAATGAATGATGAAATAAATTAATTATTTAATAATGCATGGATAGTGTGGAGGAGAAATTATTTGATTCAAATTGATTAATATTAATATGGTGAGATAAAGAATTATTTGTTGGATAATGGGAAAATATAAATAACCAAATGTATTAAGTGGAAGTTCAATTGAAAAAGAAATAAATGGAAATGAAAATGATAAATGAAATGATTTAATTCAAGTATATATATGTATATATATAGTTATGTATGAATATATATATATATATAGAGAGAGAGAGAGAGAGAGAGAGAGAGAGAGAGAGAGAGAGAGAGAGAGAGAGAAGGGTATATTTAAATTAAATGGAAAAGTACATATATGGTGATGGTTATTATTATGTGCTTAGTTGGATAATCAAAAGAAAAAAATAATGAAAATATAAACAAGAGATAACACTTGAATGGATGAGTTATGGTGGATAAATAAAAAATAAAAATTTTTTAATTAATGTGATGATTATCCTTGACTTGGAAGATAAGAAATAACAAAATGAATTAATGAGAGATAATAATGTAAGATGAGGTGTAAGATAAAGTTGAATGAAAGAGCCATGATGGAAAGAAAAAAATGAAATAATGACTTAGAATTTTTTTTTTTTTTGGCTCATTATGATATAATGGCTTATTTTGAGAAAAACAAAAGAAAATAAAAAGAAGAGGTGGAGTCTACTGTGGAAGGATAAGAGAAAGGGCAAAGGATTTTATCTCTTTTGGTCGTAGGACCCTCCGCAAATGAATACTATATAAAGGCATGATGGCTTCTCATAATTCATTCACCTCATTTCTCCCCAACTTGCTCATCCGGGTTCACAAAAAAAATTTCTTCCCTCAATTTTTCCTCATTGTCTCATCCATGAAGGAGAAGAAAGAAAAGAAAGAAGATACAGAAGGAAGGAAAAAAAGGAAAAAAAGAGGTTCTCATTCTCGAAGATCCGACATTGTTGGTAATTCCTATTTACCTCTTTTTAAATTTGGAATTATTATAGAAATTATGAATTACAATTTTTCTAATGTAATTTTTAATATAAGGCATTAGTTTATTGTGCGACCCAAAAATTAGAGTATATTTTTTCTAGAAATGAAACTATATAATGTTTAAGTCATTGTGTTCATATTTATGAGTAGAATACAGATATGTATATTATTTGTACCCTCGTGGACCTTAAGAAATTATATGGTAGTTAGAAGTCGACATATAGAGGTATAGTCATTAATACTATAATTTGAGTTGACAAGTATTGAAATATCCAGAATGAAACTCTAAACTCAATAACATTAAAATTATGATTTTTGGAGGTCAATAGATATATTAAATTCGTATTTATGTGAGTTGAGGATTAATTAATAAATATAGAGAAAAATGTATATAGGGTAAAAATAATGTTAAATAATAGGAAAAAATGTTATACAATATTTGTATAGCATTATGAAATACTTATTAGAAAAATGTATAAAATAAAAAATAATATTTATCTATTGAATTGCCAAATTTATAAAAGTGGTTGGTCATTATGTACCAAAGGTGGAACACATGTTGATAATACAAATTTGTAATATTTTGAGTTAATATTATTAAAGGCTTAATTGACCTTGCTAATCAGGTTGACCATGTCAATTTGACAGGTCGGTGAGGGTTAGGTTTAGTTAAAGTTAACTACAATTGACCAAGTCAATCCTTTGATTGACCAAGAACCATAAAGTTAGATTTAAGCCAAGTTTTATGTAGATATTAAGAAACTAAGTTGATCACGCAACATCAAACATCAACAGGACGCGACCGATCACTAGAGGAGCATTGGGAGCTGAGCATCCTTATGAGTAATGTTTTCTAATTTATCACTTAACTTGTTATTATGTCATAAATGAAATGTTCTTACATATTGAAATGCATTTGCAATCTTTAATGATATTGAAATGAAAATATGCACCGAACATAGAGGTTCGGGTGTGGGTTAGGGTACTGGATGTGGCAGATCATTGAGGACAAGTGGCTGTCGTACCAGGGGGTACGATTAGGCCAAGTCTATCAATTGGGCTCTCCTAGAGCATTGAAGACGAGTGGTTGTCATACTCGAGGGTACGGTCGGGCTAGGTCTATCAATTGGCTCCCTACGATATGATATGAGTATAAGCCTAATAGTCGAGTTTCACCCGCTCGAGTAAATTTATATGTTTTCGACATTAAAAATGTTTTTAAAATGGAAGGTGCACGACTGCATTGTGGATTTAGCAATCATTAACTATTGCACTCATTCGCATTATTATTATTGTGCATTCATAAATGACATTATTTTTCTAAGAATTCTTGTTCTAAGTTATATATTAGGTAACATTACTCACTGAGCTGTTGTGGATAAAATTGGTTCACTACTCTAACATTTTAGGTTCTTCTTCTGCGGATAAGGGGAAGAAGGTGGTCATCGCGTAGAGCAAACCACGTTTACTTTGGTAGGTTTTCTCACATGGTTTACAATTTTGAGAGTTAGTATAATGTATAGGAAGTGAGAAAAATATTGTTGATATTTTGACTTAGACATTTCTCTATTGCTACATTTATGACACTATATATATACAGTTAACTTTTGTCTTAAAAAATTTATACTATAATTATTTGTTTTAGTTGCTTCTACATTTATTATACTTACTCTGATGGTGATGAACTGTGGTTTTAAGAGGCTTAACACTGTTTTAGCGAGCTCTATTTGAGAGATGGTTTGTTAGAACACTGTGCCGGTCAATTCGTCATTGTCCATAAGGAAGGGGTCCCAACAATGTTGGTATCAGAGACCAAGGTTTCCCAATTAAAGAATAACAATATGTGTTAACCTAGGAAACCTCAGAGTAATCGCAGAAGTTACGAAAACCTAGGAATGACTTAGAATAGTATAGCAGAATTATGGACAAAAGCTTACTAACTTCTGATTGACAGGAAGAAGAACGGAGTGAGAGTGGTCATATCATGAGGGGAATTTGACTGTTATTGGGACTTAGTGAGTTTTAAGATTTAGAATTTGAACCTAGGGAATTAGAGTATTACTTGGAGATAGCTACCTTAACGCGCAGTTATCTTTTATTTACTAAAAATTGTGGTCTGCTTAATTTGGGAAATAATGGAAGTTTAATCTTTTATGTAGACCACGATGCTTCTTCGCTGTGAGAGACCACGTAGGATTCCAAAGCTGGTGCCCCCGCCACCACCTCTTATTCAACCCGATCAGGATCCCATCTAGAGGCTTAAGGCTATGATCAGGGCATCTACTAAGGCTACTTAAGCTTAGACAGCCTTATTGAGAGAGACTGAATAGGATTGAGGCTGAGAGATAGAGGGTTGAGCCAGTAGCACCCCCTGTACTAGTAGTACCCTAAAGAGCTGAAGAACACGCAGAAGTATCCCCAGTGAGACAGGGAGTTGAGGCTACTCATGATCACCTTATGAAGAGGTTTCTAGATTTGAAACCCAAGGAATTCCATGGGGGTCTGAGTTTAGATGTAGCAGAGAACTGGCTTTTGCAACATTGAGAAGAACACTGAGGCATTGAAGTTGTCAGAGGAGAACCAAGTATTCTTTGCTACACATATGCTTGAAGATGAGGTTACGATCTGGTGGAAAGCCACTCGGACTATAGAGGGTCAAATTACTATATGGGTTCATTTCTCGGAATTATTCTTAAGCACTTATGCTCAAGAGACAGCAAGGGAGCATAAGAAGGTAGAGTTTCTGACCATATGACAGGAGGAAATGTCGATAAGGGAGTATACTCACAGATTTCTTCGACTGGAGGCGTATGCACATGAGTTAGTGAATTACTCAACGGAGAGAGTAGGATTATTCTGTCGAGGGCTGAGGGCCAATATTAGGTAAGCGACATCGACATCTACTGAGGCTAATCTTGAGACCATCCAAAGACAAGCACTACAATTTGAGACTGATGGGAGAGATGAGCGCCCGATGGTCCAAATAGTACAGGGTGCCATAGTACAGCCATAACAGCAGTTACAACCCCCAATCATTGACTCTAGGTAGTTATTGTGGTGGAGCTCAAGTAATTAGATACCTAAGGAAGAGGAAGTACTTGGGAGGACAGTCCAGAGAAGAGCAGAGTCAGCCACTTCCTTAGTCCCACTCGTAGCCACCCCAGTTTAGACATATCAGCCAGTGGGACAACTACTGACTCAATATGGGGCCCGAGGTAGAGGTCGAGGTAGAGGTAGAGATTCAGGACATAGAGGTTATGGGCTGACCCAGACATATCAGGCTACGCAAGGACGTCAGATTATATGTTATTAGTGTGGTTAGCCAGGCCATAGACGATATGACTGCCCTATGCTTATTCATTCTTCCAGTGCACCCACCACTATCATTACTTGAGGGAGAGCACAGGCCATCACACAACCTGATCTGGAGGCTACCACGATTCTGGTAGAAGGTACCATTTCTATTTTAGATTCTACCTTATATGTGTTGATTGATGTTGGATGTACCTTATCATTCATTTCTAGACATGCCATAGATAGATTGGAACTTAAACTTCTTAGGTCACCCACCTGGCTCATGTTGAATACTGTATCGGGGAGCACATTTAACCTAACCTGATTTGTGAGGGTTGTGTGTTGAGGTTGGGTGACTTTGAGACCATTGTTGACCTTCAGGTGTTAAAGTTCTTAAAGTTTGATGCTATACTCGGGATGGACTAGCTAGCCGCGTACCATGCACACATCAATTGTTTTTCCAAGCAGATACCAAAGCAACTTGTTATTATTTTTCAGGGTAGTGCCTCTAATTGATTGATAACCCAAGGTAGAATGGCAATTCAGAGTGAGATCGATACTCTAGCCGGTCTAATCACCTAGATGAGGGATCTCACGAGTGAGTATTGTGAGATTCCTATTGTCAAAGATTTTCCCGATGTGTTTCCTGAGGAGTTATCGGCTTGCCTCCTAAGCAAGAAATTGATTTCATTATTGAGGTTATTCTAGGGATACATCCCATTTCCATCCCTCCTTATCCAATGGCCTAAGGAATTGCAGGAAGTGAAGGTCCAAATAGAGTTTTATTACCCTTAATGTGTCACCTTGGGGTGTTCCAGTGCTATTTGTGAGAAAGAAAGATGAGAGCTTCCGTTTATGTATCGACTATCAATAGTTGAAGAAGGTGACTGTAAAGAACAAGTACCCTCTTTCCCGCATTGATGATCTGTTTGACAAGTTAGAGGTGCCACTGTGTTTTCAAAAATAGATCTAAGATCTGGGTACCATTAGTTGAGAGTCAGGGAGGAAGATGTGCCGAAGACGGCCTTTCAAACTCATTATGGGCACTATGAGTTCCTAGTCATGTCGTTTGGTGTGACAAATGCCCCTATGATGTTCATGGACTTGATGCTGAGAGTATTTCGTCCCTATCTCGACTCCTTTGTCATTATCTTTATTGATAACATTTTTATTTATCAAAGACTAGGGAGGAACACGCCGAAAATTTGAAGATCGCACTGCAGACTCTTCAAGATCCTTGTCTCCATGATAAGTATAGCAAGTGCGAGTTCTAGTTGACTGGGGTCCAATTTTTAGGCCATTTAGTAGGAGTTGATGGTATTTATGTAGATCCCGTGAAGGTCGAGACTATTATTAGTTGGCCAAGACCCACCACAGTAACCGAGATCCACAGTTTTTTGGGTTTTGGCTGGTTATTATTGCAGATTTGTACAAAATTTCTCAAGGATTGTTGCACCAATGACGAAACTTACCCAGTCAAATGTGTCGTTCGTATGGACAGATAAGTGTGAGGAGGCCTTTCTTAAGTTAAAGCATCATTTGACATCTGTGCCAATACTTGTGCTACCCGAACCAGGTCATGAGTTGGTAATTTATACAGATGCATGTGGGACAGGCCTTGAGTGTGTATTGATGTAGGGAGACCTAGTGATTTCTTATGCCTCACTACAATTAAAGGTGCATGAGAGAAATTACCCTGTCTATGATTTAGAGTTGGCAGCAGTGGTGTTTGTGCCCAAGATTTGATGAGACTATCTATATGGTGAGCGGTTTATAATTTATTCAGATCACAAGAGCCTCAAGTACTTGTTTTCTCAAAAAGATTTGAATATGAAGCAGAAGAGATGGATGGAGCTTCTTAATGATTATGACTTTACCATTGAGTACCATCTCTAGAAAGCCAATGTCGTGGTTGATGTGCTAAGTAGAGTACGAGTCGAAACTGCTTGTGTGGCTAGACATATGTCTTAGGAGTGGATGATAATTGATTATGTGATAGTGATTAGTATCAACGAGACTTCGACCGAGACCAAAGTCAATGCACAGATGAGAACCCAGCCAGTACTACTTGCTGAGATCACGAAGGTACAACCTTGTGACGTTGATTATGTGATGTACTGGGAGTGGGCAGATGACGCTTCTTGTGTGGAGTGGTCAATTGACACTGATGGTGCACTGAGGTTCAGGGGACAATTGTAGGTACCAGATAACCCTCGCCTAAGACAGGGAGTACTAGCGAAGCTGCATCACTCAAGGTATACCGTTCATCCAGGCACCAATAACATGTATCATGATGCTCGACATACTTATGAAGCGAGATATTGCAGCCTTTGTGCAGAGATGTGACACGCGCCAACAAATTAAGGCTGAGCACCAGAGATCATATTTACTATAGCCCTTGGACATTATTGAGTGGAAATGGGAGCACATTACTATGGATTTTGTGATGGGATTACCTCAAACTTAACAGATACATAATAATATTTGGGTTATTGTTGACTGACTAACTAAGTCTACTCATTTCCTCCCAATTCATATCAGAGATTCAGTTGAGAGGTTGAATCGATTATATATTCGAGAGATTGTGAGATTACATGGGGTCCCAGTGTCCATTGTGTTCGATAAAGACGCTCGGTTTATGTCCCATTTCTGGCAGAGCTTATAGAGAAAGTTGATGGTAGCTTAGAGGATCATTTAGCATTGTGCAAGTTTTCATATAATAACAGCTACCAGGCAAGTATCCACATAGCACCATTTGAGGCATTATATGGTCAATCTTGTCGATCGCCTGCTTGTTTGGCCGAGGTTGGTAACAGTAGTTTTGGGCCCTATTTTTGTACAGGAGCAAAATAAGAAAATCCAATAGATCCGTTAGAACATGAAGGTAGCTCAGGATCGACAAAAGAGTTATGTAAGTAACTGAAGAAAGATCCTTGAATTTGACGTTGGTGATCATATACTACTTCAAATTTCTCGTCGAAAGGGGTAGACTTGTTTTTGTATTTCAAGAAAACTCACTCCAAGATATATTGGACCATTTGAGATCCTCAAGAGGATAGGTCCTGTGGCTTACTGGTTGCATTGCCACCTCAGCTAGCAGGAGTACATAATGTATTTCATGTGTCGATGTTGAGAAAGTACTACCCTGATCCCTCGCACGAGATTAATTGGAGACATGTTGAGTTGCGAGAGGATTGTTCATATGATGAGGCTCCGGTAGCTATCATTGATCGAGCTGTGAAGAAACTGCGCAACAAAAGAGACTAATGGTACGTGTACATTGGCAGTTTCATTGTACTGAGCAGGACACATGGGAGTGAGAAGACTACATGGCTTCCCTGAGATTATGAGAGTCGCTTCTTGAGCTTTTATTATTGTAGTAAATTTTGAGAATGAACTTTGTTCAAAGGAAAGGAGAGTGTAACGACCAATATTTTTAGAAATTGAGTCAATGGGTTTGATATGCATTTTCATGTATTAATAAATAAATTATAAATAAAAATTCATGATTTTACGGGTATTGCGTAATTTAATGTATGAATTAAATAAAGATACGCGATTTTTGGAAATAAAATTAATTAATGTGAGTATTAAAATAAATAATGAAATAATTATTTAGTAGATAAAATGGGTTGGATTAATAAAGAAATGAATGATGAAATAAATTAATTATTTAATAATGCATGGATAGTGTGGAGGAGGAATTATTTGATTCAAATTGATTAATATTAATATGTTGAGATAAAGGATTATTTGTTGGATGATAAAAAGATATAAATAACTAAATGTATTAAGTGGAAGTTAAGTTGAAAAAAAATGGAAATGAAAATGATGAATGAAATGATTTAATTCAAGTATATATATGTATATATATAATTATGTATGAATATGTATAGAGAGGAGTATATTTAAATTAAATAAAAATGTATGTATATATATATATATATATATGATGATTATTATTATTATATATAAATGTGCTTAGTTGGACAATCAAAAGAAAAAAAAATTAATTAATGAAAATATAAACAAGAGATAATACTTGAATGGATGAGTCATGGTCGATAAATAAAAAATTAAAATTAAAAATTTATTAATTAATGTGATGATTATCCTATGACTTGGAAGACAAGAAATAACAAAATAAATTAATGAGAGATAATAACATAAGATGAGGTGCAGAATAAAGATGAATGAAAAAACCATGATGGAGAGAAAAAAAGTGAAATAATGACTTAGATTTTTTTTTTTATAGTGGCTCATTTTGAGATAATGGCTTATTTTGACAAAAAAAAAAAAAAAAAAAAAAAAAAAAAAAAGAGAGGAGGTAGAGTCTAACGTGGAAGGATAAGAGAAAAGGGGAGGGATTTTATCTCTTTTGGGGGTGGCACCCTCTTCAAATGAATACTATATAAAGGCATGATGGCTTCTCAAAATTCATTCACCTCATTTCTCCACAACTTGCTCATCTGGGCTCACAAAAGAAAAAAATTCCTTCCCTCAATTTTTCCTCAGTGTCTCATCTGTGAAGAAGAAGAAAGAAAGAAAAAGAGACAGAAAGAAGAAAAGAAGAGAGAGAAAGAAAAAAAAGAAGAGAGAGAAGGAAAAAAAAGGAAAACGAAAGAGGTTCTCGTTTTGGAAGATCCAACATTGTAGGTAATTCCTATTTACCTCTTTTTAAATAAAGAATTAAATAAAAATTATGAATTATAGTTTTTTAATGTAATTTTTAATACAAGGCATTAGTTTATTGTGGGACTCAAAAATTATGATAAATTTTTTCTAGAAATGAAACTATACAATGTATAAATCATTGTGTTCAAATTTACAAGTAGAATACAGATATTTATATTATTTGTACCTTCATAGATCCTAAGAAATTATATGGTAGTTGGAAGTCGATATATAGGGGGTACACCTCATACTAAAATTTTATTTGGTGGGTATTGAAATGTCCAGAATGAAACTCTAAACTCAATAACATTGAAATTATAATTTTTGGATGTCAATTGATATATTAAATTTGCATTTATGCAATTTGAGGATTAATTAATAAAAATAAAAAAATGTATATAAGGTAAAAATAATGTTAAATAATAGAATAATGTTATATAATATTGCATAGCATTATGAAATACTTATTAAGAAAATGTGTAATATAAAAAATAATATTTATGTATTGAACTGCCAAGTTTATAAAAGTTGCTGGTTATTATATACTAAAGGTAGGACACATGTCGATAATACATATTTTAAGTATTTTAAGTCAATATTAAAGGCTTAATTGACCTTGTTAATCACGTTGACCTTATTGATTTGACAAGTCAGCAAGGGTTAGGTTTAGTTAGAGTTGACTACAATTAAACCAAGTTAATCCTTTGAAACGTGCAGATGTACACGGATAATGAGACCATAGGCTCGATGGCCGAGCATCGGTGTCAGGGTACACGATGTGATTGAGATTTAGACTCGAGGGCCGAGCATCAGGGTTAGGGCATATGATCATTGCGCCTAGTTGTAACACCCCGGCTCCTGATCCCACGTGTTCCCTCTGGGCACACGTGAAGAAGACATACCCATTCGACTAGAGATGTCATTATCGTATCCTCTGCCGACAGCCGACGACGCTTGTTAGTTGCATAGCAGATTAATTATATTATATGTATTTTATGTATAATGTGCATTAATATAATAGAAAATGTAGTGTATTTACTCATATTTAGTATAATATGCATTTA
>JAJIYU010006505.1:0-20519 GCA_030144865.1 Tinospora cordifolia
CAGCGCGTGGATGGTGGAGAATGATGCAAATGAATCCCAACACTGACATTACGACCATGACTTGGGAAGAGTTCGGAGAAAAAATTTATGATAAATTCTTTTCAGAGGCAACTCTCAGAAAGTTGCAAGAAGACTTTGTGAGACTCAATCAAAGGGATCTCACAATAACTGAATATGAGAGGAAATTTACTGAGCTGGCCAAATTCTCTCAAGAATTGATCTAGGAAGAAAAGATGAAAGCCAACAGATTTGCACAGGGTCTCAAGATTGAGATCCGAAAGGTTATCATGACATTGGGCCTCCGAACCTATAAGGAAGTTGTTGAATGGGCCCTAATTCTGGAAGAAGAGCTCAACCTGGAGCAAAGGTTGAGGGGAAAGAATAAGAGGCCTGGGAATGAAAATGACTAAGGGTCTCAGAAGAAAAGTAAGAATGGTGGGCACGCACCACAGAAATAGGGAAAAAACAAGGATGAGGCAAGGGAGCAGGCTAAGAGGCTGGGATTATGTTACGTATGCACGCAGAAGGGTCATTTGCCAAAAAATTGCCCAATTGCACTAGCTCAGGCTTCCCAGCAGCAACAAAAGAATACTCAGGGGGGAAGTCAGAATGAGCGACCTCAAGCCAGATAGAATTAGAATGCCAATCAAGGGCAAAACCAGGGTCGTGGTCAAAACTAGGCCAGAATGTTCGTGGTTGAGACCCAGGAAGACCAGGCCCCTGCAGTGGAAGGTATGCTCACATTGTTTAATGTTGCTGTGAGACTTTTGTTTGACTCGGGTGCCTCAAAATCTTTTATCTCTAAAAAACTAGCTGATAGGTTACAACTTGTGACGAAAACAATGTCTATGACTTTGAATGTGTCCACACCAATAGGGACCATTGTGACTTCAAAGAAGATGTGGAGTTGTGACCTTAGGTTTGGGGATAAACTTTTAACAGTCGACCTATATAACCTACCTTTCTATGGCTATGATGTAATCTTGGGGATGGATTGGTTAAACCAATACCAGGCCTAGATAGATTGTCCTAAGAGACGGACGACCATAACATTACCTTCTGGGAAGATCTTTAAAATCAATGGGGATATGCAGAAACTACCAAGGAGTCCAACCCTAGCCTTGCTGAATTGCTTGAAGTAGACAGATGAGTTCGAGAAACTCTCTGAATAAGAACCTACTGAATTAAAGAATATTCATGACCTAGCTATAGTCAGTGAGTACGAGGACGTGTTCCCAAATAACTTACCTGGACTACCACCAGCAAGTGAGTTAGAGTTTAAGATTGAACTTTACCCTGGAACCAACCCTATAGCCCTACCTCCTTATAGAATGGTGCCAGCAGAACTAATTGAACTGAAAACTCAACTGGATGAGCTCAGGGAGAAAGGTTTCATCAGGCCAAGTGAATCACCCTGGGGAGCCCCAATATTACTCGTGAAAAAGAAGGATGGTTCCTTGTGACTGTGTGTTGACTACCAGAAGTTGAATTACGACGAGCCTTTCATTTGATCAATTAAGCATATGATCAGCTGAGAAAAAACGATGAGCCTTTCATTTTACCAAGGATTGACGACCTATTTGATCAATTACGACGAGCCTTTCATTTTTCTAAAATTGATCTTAGTTCAGGTTATCATCAGCTGAGAATCAGGGAGTCTAACATATATAAGACTGCCTTCAGGACAAGATATGGACACTTCGAGTTCACTGTGATGCCATTTGGTTTGACCAATGCCCCGGCTACCTTCATGGATTTGATGAACCGAGTGTTCTGACAGTACCTTGACCAGTTTGTAGTGGTATTCGTGGATGATATCCTAATCTACTCTATGTCAGAAGCTGAACACCTAGAACACTTGAGCATCGTGCTGGAAACTCTCAGAAGGAACCAGCTATATGCTAAATTTAGTAAGTGCGAGTTCTAGATGGAAACTATCAAGTTCCTTGGTTACATTGTGTCAGCAAAAGGCATCTCTGTAGATCTAGAGAAAAAAGATGTTGTTATTAACTAGAAGCAACCCAAGACAGTAACAAGATCAGAAGTTTCTTGGGTTTGGCAGGCTACTACAGAAGGTTCATTAAGGACTTTTCCAAGATGGCAGAACCTATGACTAAGTTGAACAGAAAAGGAGTTAAGTTCCAATGGGATGAGAAATGTGAACAGTCATTCCAAGAACTGAAGACAAGATTGACTATGGCTCCTATTCTAGTCAACCCAACTCCTGGTGTTACTTACATACTCTATACTGATGCTTCGTTGAGTGGGCTTGGAGCAGTGTTGATGCAAGAAAGACAAGTAGTAGCTTATGCTTCGAGACAATTAAAGGTCCATGAGATAAATTACTCTACTCGCGACCTAGAGCTAGCGGCCATTGTGTTTGCCCTGAAGATTTGGAAACACTACCTTTATGGTGAGAAATTTGAGCTGTTTTCATATCACAAGAGCTTGAAGTACATCTACACCCAGAAGGAGTTGAACCTCAGGCAACAGAGATGGATGAAATTCTTGAAAGACTATGATTTTGAACTACACTACCATCCTGGGAAGGCCAATGTGGTGGCCGATGTTTTAAGTAGGAAGTTCAACAAACAGGAGGAAGAAAAAGGCCAGATGTAACAATTGATTGAAGATTTTAGGTTGGGTGTAAACCTCACCGAAAAAGAAGCCTATCTTTACAATATGTCTTGCCAACCGGACCTATTACATCAAATCAAGGATGAACAAAAGCAAGACAAGTGGCTTACTCAACTAATTGAAGGAGTCACGTAAAGAAAACATATTGATTTCAAGATGGATGCTGAAAACATCCTAAGACTCTGGGAAAGGATATGTGTACTTCAACAGGGACAAAACAAGCAAATCATACTTGATGAAGCTCATTAGACTAAGTATACCATGGACCCTGGTGGGGATAAGATGTACCAGAACCTCAGGAAAACCTACTAGTGGAGAGGAATGAAAAGGGACATAGCTAAATACGTCTCTAAGTGCTTAACATGCCAACAAGTGAAAGCAGAACACCATGAACCCTCTGGAATGTTACAACCACACCCAATTCCTGAATGGAAGTGGGATAACATTGCCATGGACTTCGTCAGTGGTTTACCCAGGAACCAGAAAGGAGAAGACACTGTTTGGGTGATAGTGGATCGTCTCACCAAAGTGGTTCACTTCTTGCCAATTAGATCCACAGACCAAGTCAGCAAGCTGGGAGAAATCTATGTGAAAGAAATCGTCAGACTGCATGGTGTACCCAAGACTATTGTGTCTGACAGAGACTCTCGCTTCACTTCCCAATACTGGCAGAGTCTATAGAAGGAGATGAGTACTAAGCTTACCATGAGTATAGCCTTTCACCCTCACTCGGATGGTCAGTTTGAGAGAGTTATCTAGATTTTGGAAGACATGTTGAAGGCTTGCGTTCTAGACTTTAAGGGAAATTGGAGCAAGTACTTACACTTGCTGGAGTTTGCTTATAATAACAATTATCAGGCAAGCATAAAAATGGCTCCATTCGAAGCTCTTTATGGAAGACCCTGCAGATCACCTGCCTATTGGGCTAAACTTGAAGATCAAGTAGTAACTGGGCTAGACATGGTGGAAGAAACGAGCAACCAAGTCAAGTTAATACAAAAGAGACTAACTACTGCGCAAAGCCATCAAAAGAGCTATGCAAACAAAAGTAGAAGACCATTAGAGTTCCAAGTTGGGGACAAAGTATTTCTGAGGATCAGTCCGTAGAAGGGTATCCAAAGGTTCAGATTCAAAGGGAAGTTATCTCCGAGGTTTGTAGGACCCTTTGAAATATTTAGAAGAATCGGGGAATGTGCTTATGAGTTGGACCTACCAAATTGGATGACTTCAGCACATAAAATTGTTGAGGAAATACGAACCTGACCCCTCTCACATCATTCACTGGGAGGAAGTGAATATTCAAGAGGATGCTACCTACGAGGAAACAACGGTCAAAATCCTTGACCACAAGATACAAAATCTAAGAACAAAGGATATCCCATTAGTGAAGGTGTTGTGGAAACATCACGGGGTCGAAGAAGCTACATGGGAACTCAAAAGCGAGATGAAGACCAAGTAACCACATTTATTCACGAGAAATACCTAAATATGTACAAATTTCGAGGACGAAATTTTTCTGAGGGTAGATTGTAACATCTCAAAAAAAAAATTCATATGAAAAATTGAATTTTTACTTAAAAAATTATACAAAATTGACGAATGAGAATTTTGGCAAGTCATAATTACCCAAATGAGGGATAAAAATCAATTTAAGGAATTTTTGAAAGAAAAAATATGATTATAATGCATAAAATGGGATATCATAGCCAAAAATACAAGGATATGTGCAATTTTTGATGAAAACATGATTATAAAGTCAATCGGGATCGAGATTTGGCAAAAATCTGAAAAGAAAGCAAGGAAATCGGCTAAAAAATAAAAAAAATAAACTTAAAATGCATCCTACGATCCAAAAACAATATGCCAAAATTCAATGAATGGGATTAAAGCCAAAACGAATGCCCGGGTGCACTGGAACATCAAGATCGAATGACCCAAAATCGATCTGCCGGATCTAACGGATGAGATCACTTTCATTGATCGCGAACTAGATCCGAACACTTCAATCGATGATCATCCAATGGCCAGGATTCATGCTCACGGTAAGATGATCATCTAGTGCTGCACTCGAGGTGCATCCAACGGCGAAGATCAAAGCCGCGTGATTAGATCACGAATGTTGATGCGCTCGAGGATCATCGAACAGTTCAGATCAAAGCCATTTTGATTAGATTGCAATCGTTGATGCGCTCGAGGAAATCTAATGGCTGAGATTGAGAATCCGAATTCTGTTGATTTATCCGAGATTAATCCAACGGCTCTGATCAAAATCAAATGCGTGTCTCGAGGAAAATTTGAGGAACCAGATAAAATCCAAAATTTAAATTAAGAAAATTACCGAAAAAATAATGAAAAATACGAAAAAAATTCTAAAAATTTCAAAAAAAATATATTTTCTAAATTCCAAAAAACATTTCTAAAATTCGAAAAAATTTCGAAAAATACTCATTTTGATCAAAAAATTAGAAAGTACAAAATTAGGGTGAATTAGGGTGTTTTATTCAAAAAAGGACACAAAACTTTCTAATTTTCTTCCTTGAAAAACCTATATAAACCCCCTAGGCTCATAATTTCATTCATTCCAAAAAATAAGAGTTGAATACTCCTCTTGTTTTCTCAAAGCCTTCTTCTTAGCACCTTTCCCATCTTTCCCTTCTGGTGTGTGTGAGAAGCGCTCGAATTGGGGAATTAAATTGGGCGATCTTCATTGGCATTAGTACATGGGAGGAATTGCTGTCGAAATTAAGGAAGAAAGCGTCACAAGGTGGAAGTGATTTGTAGAACACTCTTCTATTCTTATTTGAATTCATGGCATGCTCATTGTTGTGTGTTTTTCACTGAATTCAAAGATTTTCAACTTCAGTTCTAGAATTTTAACTTTTTAGTTCAGTATTTTAGTTGTGATTCATGTTGGAGAAATCATATCATCCATGCCATGTTAGTATCATGCTTAGGCTTTTAAATTAAAGTATGATGCATGTTTTATGAATGTATCATGAATTGACTGGGTATATTTTGAATTTTAGTTTGATTTCATATTTTAAAGTTTATTTTATGAGATCATGATATGAGAATTTGATTTCTTAAGAAATGAAGGATTTAGAGGCCCCCGTGTCAAACAATAGTTTCACAGCAACATTGAATAACAGGAACGTACCTTTCACTATAGGGACCTGGTCTTCCTGGGCCTCAATCACGAACACTCTAGCCTGGTTCTGACCACGGCCTTGCTTTTGCCCCTGATTGACATTCTGATTCTGTCTGGCATGAGGATGCCCATTCTGACCTCCTCCCTGAGTATTCTATTGTTGCTGGGGGGCTTGAGTTGATGCTGTTGGACAGTTTCTAGCAAGATGTCCCCTCTGTCTGCATAAGTAGCACAATCCCAGTCTCTTAGCCTACTCCCGTGCCTCATCCTTGTTCTGTCCCTGTTTTTGTGATGCGTTCCCACCATTCTTACTTTTCATTTGAGTCCCTTGATTATTTTCAGTCCTAAGCCTCTTATTCTTCCCACTCAACCTTTCTTCCAAGTTGAGTTCGTGCTCAAGAGTTTGGGCCTTTTGTATGACATCCTTGTAAGTCTTCAGGCCCAGAGTCTTCACAATCATCTGGATCTCCATCTTGAGACCCTGTGCGAACCGGTTGGCCTTCCTTTTCTCCTCCCTGAACAGATCTAGTGAGAATTTGGCTAGTTCAGTGAACTTCCTCTCATACTTGGCTACAGTCATGTTCCTTTGATTCAATTGAACAAAGTCCTCCTGCAGCTTGCTCAGGGTTGCTTTTGGAAAGAACTTTTTATAGAAGATCTCTGTGAAGTTCTCCTAGTTCATAGCATCAACATCTATATTTGGGTCCATCCTTGTCATTCACCACCAACTCCTGGCTGTTCCCTTGAAGTTGTGTGTGGCTAGTGCCACCCGTCTTGACCTAGTTACCTTCGGCACATTGAGAATTTTATCCATCTCTTGATACCAGTGGTCTGCCGAGATGCAGTCTGTAGTACCATCAAATGAAGGAGGATGGAACATCTATAGCTCTATCAACATCTTCCTCTGTTTCTCGTCCTCCAATCCCTCCTGAGCCCTTTGATGTTTGGGATTTTGCGCCACAAGTGCTGGCTGTTGAACCTAGATAGGTTCCTATACTTGAAGTTGTGGTACCACCTGAGGGATTATCTGTGGAAGTGCCTTCAAGAGTTGATCCAACACCCTTTGCAACATTTCATTCATCATGGCCTCCATTCCAACAGGCAGTTCCTATTCTCGTTGTTCGGTCTCATCAGAGGAGGTGGATCAAGTAGCGTACCTTCTTGTTCCAGCTATTGTCTATAAATTAAACACCTTGTCATTATTTGTCTCATCCGATGTTCGTGTTATCATGACTCTAGGTTCTCGATTTGTTTTGTGGCCTAAAGGTTTTTCTTCTAGGTTCTTTTCGTGCATGGGTACGAGATTTGGTCTTAAAGCAATCAACAGTAAAATATGCATATCATACAATCATACAATCAAGCTAGCACAGCAAGGTTCCAAGCTTCCACCTAAGCTTTCAAAAACATTTTTCAATTTCAAAAATAGAAGGTAGGGCATTCAATATTCAATTCAATTCTAAGTGAAACCATAATTTTGAGTTTCTAATTCTAGATAGAAGGTAGGGCATTCAAGATTCAATTCAATTCTAAGTGAAACCCTAATTTTGAGTTTCTAATTCTAGTCAAACCACTACTAATTGACTTTTTAATTCTAGCCTAAGGCACCTAAAGCCTAGGCTCTGATACCACCTTTGTAATACCCCAACCCCCACATTCATTGAGTGTTGGACATAACCACCATTATTTGACAGTTGACTTAACCATTTGGCGGGTCGGGCCGAGTTGATCAGAGAAAAAAAAAAAGAAAGATAATCGGTTTGCTAAGGGACTCAAGATTGAAATCTGTAAAGTAATAATGTAATACCTCATAATTTTGTCAACAAAGAATTATTAATGAAATAAAATTCATTGAAAAAAAATATAAAAAAATATTAGAGGCAAATGAAACCTTGGCAACAAGATGATCTAACTAATGATATAAGGTTAGTGGAATTATCAAATATTAATTAACAAATTTAAAATTTTCTAATTATGGGATTAATTATCCATTATAAAGTAAGTAGAGTGAATTATATAACTATTCGTACCTCTGAAAAATAAAAATATGAGATAAACGCATAGAAATGAAGAAATGAAAAATAATATAAAGATAGATAAATTATTAAGTGTTGGCAATATTAAAAAAATAGAAAAAAAATAAAATAAATACAATATTAAAGAAATAGAAAGGGAAAAAACATTAGCAAGTCAAAAAATGGAAGGATTTATGCAAAAATCAATGTTTACATCAATTAGAAAGTGTATAATTAACAATTTCGAATAATAGCAACCTTAAAAAGCAATCTTGGTAATTAGAAACTGCATCCAATGGTCCAAACTCAATCTGTCCGATCCAACGAATAAAATTGAAGCCCAAAACAGCGTTCAGGAGCACCGGATCAGCGTAATCCAACAGCCTATAATCAATCCATCTGATCTAATGGTCCGATTTCGTTTCGTTGATCGCGAACGTACAACAATCGAAGAAAATCCAATGGCCAGGATCCGTGCTCTCGTTCTAATCATCATCGGGTGTTGCGATCGAGGTTCATCTGATAGCGAAGATCAAAGCTGCATGGGTTGATCGCGAATGGTGTTGCACTCGAGGACAATCGGATGGCTCGGATTTGAGACGTCTTCGATCGATCGCAAACCAATGCTTCATTCGAGGTTGATCCAAGCGTCCAGATCAGAGCCGCAGGAACAACGATCTGCACGCCGCAATCGAGGTTCATCCAATGGTCCACGTTTGAGGCGCCTTGTTAATCATGAATCAATGCTGTGATCGAGGAAATCTAACGATCAGGAGCCGAGATGATGATCGCAAACCGTTGATGCGATTGAAGATCATCAATGGTCCAGTTTTAATGCTCTGATTTATAACTTAAAAATTTGAATAAAAATTCGAAAAAGTTCCAAAAAAATTTTAAAAAATGTTTCTAAATTTCAAAAAAAAATTATTCCAATGCACTTGCTATTTTCCTATGTTTGGGGAGGCACGAAATTTTGAAGAATTGGCAAGTTTCCCACAAGGAGAACACCATAAACTTGCCATTCTATGCCATTTTGAACTCTATTTAAACCCTCCATGCTCAACATTCCTCTCATCCCAAGAACCAAGAGTTGAGATTTCCTCTTGTTTTCTAAGCCCTCTTCTTGGCATCCCTTCTCACCATTCTTTTCCCTCTTGAGTGTAAAAAGTTCTTCGTTTGGAGATTCATCTTGGGTGATTTTCATGGTGCTTGCTTGTACATTGGGAACTCTTGCTCAAACTTTGGGGAGAAAGCATCATAGGGTGGAAGTGATTTCTTTAACACCCCTTTTTCTTATTCAAATTTCTAGCATGTTCATGGTTTGTTTGGCTTTTGAAATCAAAATAATTTCAGTTCAAGCATTGAAAAATATATATTCAGTTTTAAATTTGATTCTTGTTCAAATTTATTCATGCATAATAATCTTGTTTAGTATCATGCTTACATGATTTTGATTATTTCATGATTAAATTTTCAGTTTGATCATATGCTGAATTTATTTATTTCAGTTTTATGTTCTGAAATTTATCTTATGATTCAAGAATATGTGATTTAACAAAGATGATGGTGATAATAACCACGTACCATCATAGCAAACGTGTGGGTTGCTATGGATGTTCTTTTCATATGATTAGTTTATATGGTTCTAAGACCAAAGTACTTGGTTGGTGGGTAAAGTCCCTTAAGTTCCAAAAGTCCAATGAAATTGGCTAAGAAAGGCTATATTTTACTCTAAGGAGGTACTTTGTTAAGAACATCAAAGGTTCAAAACCCTTTTTGTCTAAAATCTCAACTTTAAACAAATGGATGTTTGAAACGCCTAATGTATGCACGTGTTTGAAATATGAATGTGTTATTGGTTTGAATTTGAAAAATGGTTGTTTGAAAAAGATCCACTGATCTTTGTGCTCACCCCTTCGTCTTCTTTTTTCAAGAAATTAAATTATGAAGACCATAAAATTTGGATTTTGGCAAGTTTCTATTTTTTTTAAAAAGTTTCTTTTTAATGTAAGGGAATGTTGTCCAATTTTGAATAAGTCTTCCACTGAAATTTTATTTTATTTTAGAGGTTATGAATTTCTTTAATCAACAATGTAATAGTTTATATTATAAAGTTATGTACTTTCTTTTTTATGAATGAAGAAGTTGAATTTTTCTTTATCTTAATTGCCTTGAATTTTTTTCTCGTACTCAACTACAGTCAGGTCCTTTTGATTCAACCCGATGAAGTCTTCCTGTAGCGTCCTTTGTGTCACCTCTGGAACATCTCATAGAAGATCTCCTTGAACTCTTTCCAGTTCATCTTCTTAACGGTTGTGTTAGAGTCCATCCTCATCATATGCCACCAACTTCTGGCCGGTCCCTTGAAACATTGTGTGGTCGTTGCCATCCTTCTTGAGCCCGTTAATATTTGTTTGAGAAAATGTCCATACTATCATGATTCTAGATTCATGTTTCTAGGTTTTCAATCCGTTCAATAGCCTAAAAGTTTTACCTCTAGGTTCTTTTCATGCATGGGTATAGGATTTGGTTTCAAAGCAAATAAACACTAAGGCATGCATATCAAAAAATTCATACAATGAAGCCAGCACAGTAAGGTTTTAAGCTTCCACTTAAGCTTTCAAGTTAAAGTGTCCTACACCACTCTATCCCTTTTGCTTAGGCTTTCACCCATAATAGAGCCGCACCCAGACAATTTCACAAATTGCTTGATAACTAAGGTTCTCGAGCCCATTATACTCCACCATCCCATACTAATGAGCATGGAGAAAACCCGTTTTGCTAGAGTCACCGATCATTTACCACACATGGTCCATCATTCTCCGAGTCCAGGCTTCCTCTATACCCCCCGAATTCCTATGCATCTCATACTACATAGAAATTGAAAGATATAAAAGCTTCTTGATCCCATGTCTTGATCAAACAATTTTCTATTTTCACACAAGTTTTAGTTTCTAGCCTATGTCCTAAAGTTTTATGCTTTTGATCCACTGTGCCACCTATAGCTACATCCATGTTT
This sequence comes from Tinospora cordifolia, assembly GCA_030144865.1. Classification (NCBI taxonomy): domain Eukaryota; kingdom Viridiplantae; phylum Streptophyta; class Magnoliopsida; order Ranunculales; family Menispermaceae; genus Tinospora; species Tinospora cordifolia. Next base: position 10,817 of record JAJIYU010006505.1, read on the forward strand.
CTACCTAAGGTCTTTCCTCTAGACCTAGGGTTTAATCTAGTTGACTTACAACCTCTGCCTAGTGAAGATAACACCTTTGGCATCTTTTTTGACTTATAATCGGTTTCTTACCTTAATTTTTGACTTATAATTAGTGTCGTTCCTCTGAAGTTTCAATTGAATCTCTTTCTGATCTCTTCAATTGCTATTGCAACATTTGTCAACACTTCGTCATTTCTACACCAACTGATGTTTAAAATAGCTCAAGAAGAGAGAGAGAGAGAGAGAGAGAGAGAGAGAAGGACTTGTGAGTTGTTGCTAGAATGAAGAAAATGAGAGCACAAGGAGTGTTTATATAGAATTTCAGTGTGTAAGAATTGGTAGGTTTGGGTGTTTCCATAGGGGAAACTTGCCAATTGCTCTCTTTTTGCACACAAGAGATGGTGGCAATTAGGTTTTGGGGCCAAAACACTTTCCAATTCATCCCTTGCACACAAATTTCAAATTTTTGCCATGTGTAACCGTGATCCAGGTTTTTGTCACAGGACCGCGGTCACCATATGAGGATTGTGATCTTGTAGCTTTGGGTCCTTTAAGTCACAAGACCACGATCCTCGATATGAGGACCGTGGTCTTGCATTTCTTCTTGACTTAAGATCATGGTCATCCCTTGAGGACTGTGGTCTTGGTTGGGTTTTTTTGCGCAAGACCGTTGTTTCATGTTTTTTTTGGGTTTTATGTCTTCTTTGCACCATTTCCTTCTGTTTTCCTTTCTATTTCCAATTTCTTATGTTAAAACAAAGTAAAACTTGCTAATTACACAATATAGTTAAACAACCTATTAAATTTCATGTTTTCAATACATATATACGTGGGGAAATGTCCAATGCATTTTCTATCATTATTAGATATATTTTTGAACTCTTATTTATTGAATTTTTCAATTTCTTTTCAAGGTATTATAACCTACCCCCCTTAAAACAAATTTCATCATCAAAATTTGTACTAATTCACTCGGGTATTATTTCTTTAGGTACTTTTAGCGAAAAGGTCTGGGTACTTGGCTATCTTCTCGCTTTCCAGCTTCCAAGTAGCTTCTTCTATTTCATGATGTATCTAGAGAACCTTGACTTGGGGAATGTCTTTCGTTCTCAGGCTTTGCACTTTGTGGTCGAGGATTCTAACTGCTGCTTCTTCATAAGTGGCATCGTCCTAGATGTTCAACTGTAACACCCCAACCCTTGAGACTTTCAATTGGAAATAACCACAAGGCGGGCGGGGTCAATTTTACATTATAAGTACACAAATTGACTTCTTATTCCTTTTATCCCACGTCTCATTGAGATTCAATAGTATTTAACCCAAAAATTTATATACAAAGTTCAATAAGGCAAATACACAATAGATAAAAGAAAACTTTTCGAATCTTTATTATTTTAATAAAAGAGAATACATAATTCGAAAACTAATAAAAGGAATTAAATTCAGTAGAAGTCTTACATTATAGATATTCAAAATTTGGGCTACATGCCCTTATGTTCAAATATAAAAACTTTTAAAAATTAGAACCTATCTAATTTCAAAGTTTTCACGTCATTCAAATCCCTAAAAAATAAAAGAGGGAGAGTAAGCACATAGCCCAGTGTATCTTTTTTCAAACAAGCAAATTACTAATTTAGGCTAAAAACATATTCTAGTTCAAGCACTTGTAAATCATAGGTGTTTCAAATAATATTTGTTTACACTTGTAAATTAGACTAAAAGGGTTTTAATGCCCTTGATGTTCTTATCAAAATATCTCCTTTTGAAAGGACAAACAAATCTTTATGTCACCTTCCATTGTATATAGGGTCTCACCCAAATTCCATGTATTTTGGACTTGAACATGTGAACTAATCGTAAATAAAGAACACCCATAGTGACTCCCATGTTCACTATGACAATATGCGGTTCTTAACCTCAAGATCATTTAGTTAATCCCATGAATCATAAATAAAATAAATTCAGCATGTTTAACACATAACATTCAAAGCATGAAAATAAGTACATAGCATTCATCATACTTTAAAATAAACCTAAACATGCATAATCTAAGCATGGCATGGTTTCATGATCAACAAACATGATATAAGTATGTTATTTTTAAATCACATATTTTTAAATCATGTTCTTCAAACATATATGTGCATAATAAATTGAAATCAAGTATGTATGAACATGATATTGAACCAAACAAGTAAAATAGAGGTTTTAGAAATCACTTCCATCTTAATTTGAAGATTATTGAAATTCTGGCAGAGTTTCCCTTCTTCAAAATGTATGGCACTCAAAGACAACTCAAGAACACTTAATTAGACACCAAAGCAATCAACAATAGTTCAAGATTACTCAAGACCTAAGGGGGTTGCCAAGAAAAAGGCTAGAAAAAGTAAAAAGAGACTAGTATGCTCTTGTTTTGGAACAAGGAAGAATAAGAGCATTAGGAGGGTTTATATACGATCTCATGAGCACGCTAGGGGGATGTTTTGGGCAAGTAACACTGAGCACATTTTGAGAATGTGGGCCATTTGCTTTCTTTGTCTTGTGTGAGCACGTCCACGATTTAGGCAAGAAATCCCACCTTAGCTCACATGCTTGGGACCACTTTCCTTGGGATGTCAAATTGAGCAAGCTTGAGTTTCCTTTATGTGTGTGAACATAAGAAAGGTTTAGAATATTTGCACAATTTAGTTAGGTAGTCCATATAGGATCAAATTTTGTGCCCACAACAAGTTTCCTAGTTGATCTCATTGTTTGTGTGTAAGTTAAGAGAGCATGGAAGCCTTTTCTTTTTTGGGGTCAAGGCATTGTGTGCACTTTAGGGTTCACGGTTTGGGTTATTTCCAAGGCTAGTGTGCACAAATCAGCAATTGGATCTTGTTTGGACGTCAAGATTAGGGTAAGCATGACAACTTTCCTCTATTAAGTGTGTGTCCCAAGCAAGGTTAAATTGGACAACTTGTATTAACCTAATTTTGGCACAGTTATGAGCACAAAGAAACTTTCCATTTTTTATTTTGTCTCTTCTTTGTTTGCTAGTTAAGTTTAGGAAACCTTTCTATATCTCTATAAATCAGCCACCCTTCACAAAACTTCTATTCTTGATTCCTTCCATAGTAATGTGCCAAGTTGGGATCACACACATACATTAGCAACTTCAAGTGGCACACATGATCATCCTTGGCTTCCAATGTGGGTTTGCTCAAAAGGGGCTAGCGTTTTGGGACATTTTTGTGAGCATATAATTTGGGTGCACATGATCATTAGTTGTGTGTGCATGAGATCATTCTTTTAGGGTTTCTAAACCAGCATGGATGTAACACCCCAACGCCCACATTCTTTGAGCATTGGACATAACCACCATTCTTTGACAGTGGACTTAACCATTTAGTGGGTTGGGTCATGTTACTTTACAAGTGACATACACTTGACTTTCTATTTTTCAATACCTCATTCCTTAGAATAGATTCAAGAATACAAATATTATTCAATAAAATCAAGGCAATTAAAGATAAAGAAAAATTCAACTTCTTTATTCATAAAAAAGAAAGTACATAACTTTATAATATAAACTATTACATTATTGGTCAAAAGAAATTCATAACCTTTAAAATAAAATAAAATTTCAGCGGAAGACTTATTCAAAATTGAGCAACATGCCCTTACATTAAAAAGAAACTTTAAAAAAAATAGAAACTTGCCAAAATCCAAATTTCATGGTTTTCATAATTTAATTTCCTGAAAAAGAAGAGGAAGGAGTAAGCACAAAGCTCAGTGGATCTTTTTCAAACAACCATTTTTCAAATTCAAACCAATAACACATTTATATTTCAAACACTTGCATACATTAGGCGATTCAAACAACATTTGTATTTAAAGTTGAGATTTTAGACCAAAAGGGTTTTGAAGCCCTTGATGTTCTTAACAAAGTACCTCCTTAGAGTGAAATATAGCTTTTCTTCGCCAATTTCATTGAACTTTTGAAACTTAAGGGACTTACCCACCAACCAAGTACTTTGGTCTTAGAACCATATGAACTAATCATTTGAAAAGAACATACGTAGCAATCCACACGTTTGCTATGATGGTACGTGGTTATTATCACCATCATCTTTGTTAAATCATATATTCTTGAATCATAAGATAAATTTCAGAATATGAAATTGAAATAAATAAATGCAGTATATGATCAAACTGAAAATTTAATCATGAAATAATCAAAATCATGCATCGTACTTTCAAATAAAAGCCTAAGCATTATACTAAACATGACATGATTATTATGCATGCATAAATTTGAACAAGAATCAAGTTGTAACACCCCAATTTTTTACTGGACCTCCGTTCACGTGTGCATCGTCATCCGTTGAAAACCGAGATGCGACTTGAAATTTTCATTCTGTCAAAAATCTTCTTCTTCAAACTTAAGCTCGTAATCATTTGTTATCAAGTAAATGTCTATATGGATGTTCTATACCAAACAATAGATCAAAATAATTTCCCAATACATTCACCAGATTTAGTAACACAATTCATAAATAGTGCAGCAGAAATACTTTGAAATTTGAAATCAAACCAAAAATGTTAAAAATAAAATATTACTTACAACTCTAGTTAACTGAATTGAAAATCAAATGAATACAAGAGAAATCATTCCAGAAGAATTAGACGAATACCACCTATCCCGGACGACCTCCCCAATGAGGCATCCACTGAAACTGTGAGTCTTCTGATGTACGTTAACATACTTTATGTCTAGATGTACCTGAAAAATAAAGTGGGATTGAGCTCAAAAGCTCAGTGGATCGATCCTACAGATCACATGCATTATATAGACCCAATCCAAAATATTACAAACACTTTCAAACATTAGACATTCAAACATTCAATTATTTTATTCAGAGTCTAAGATCGGAAGAGGGTTGAGATGCCTCTCGGTATTCACTGTGATCCAATCCAATCTCAGAGGTTTCCATTAACTGTCTAAAATCAATCAACACTCACATCACAACCTAAGAGAGTGTACTTACCCAGGTATCGTACCATCTCCCAAAGACTTCGAGCTGTCACAGTTAGCTCCAGTTGGGAATACCTACAACTCGCCTTGCGGCACAACGATCTCAAATAGTGACATATAAGAGATGCCACCTCAATCCACCTCGGGCTCGTCAATCGTACCGGTACGTGGATTCTTAATAAACCATCGTCTTACTTTAGTTTACAAACAATTTCATTCACATCAAGCATCACACAATACACTAGAAAAATAATTCAACTATGCATGCAAGTTAACATGTTAAGGCGCATGAGTAAACAACAAGAGTTAGATGCATATGTTCCTAGTCATGCATGTCATAATTGAGTAAATCCAAATGCAGGATGTTATATTCAATCATGTCATGAACTAATTACAGATGGATTAAACGATTTATCATACATCACACATCATTCATATAAGCCAAATAATTTCAATCAATTTCCTAATAAAATTCTAATAATCTAGAACTATTCAATCAAATGTTTTGAATCTTAAATCCATATAATACATATGAGCAAGGAAGTCATGCCCATTTGGTTTCGCCGATCTTCAGGGCTCCTTGCTTCTTTCGAGTAATCCCATACTATAAAATGTACAAACTTGAAATTTACCACTTAATAATTTATTCTCAATTTAAATGATTTCTAATTTAATTAGGAAGTCTAAATATCAATTTCTATTAATTTTATTCAGGTCAAAATAAAGTTTCTAAATCTGAAAATAAAAATCATTCTTATTTATTTCTAGATCTTTAGTGTTTATCAAATCATGTTCAAAACACTCTTATGCTTATATTTTAATAAAATAATATTCTTACTAATTTAAACTTTTAATCTAAAAATAAAACTCTCATAGTTAATTTTCAAGCTTCTATGATTTATTCACCTCTAAATAAGTTTTATTTAAATTATAACTAATAATTTGGAATACTATTATTTAAATTTGAGTTCTAAAAATAATTTATTTATGTGTAATAAATCTTATTCCATTTAAATAAGATTTTTATATCTGATTCGAACTAAGCAATAAAATATTAATTTATCACTTAAAAATTCCCTAAGTTATTCTTTCTAAAATAATCATTCATCTTTAAACTATTAAATCTAAGTTATGAATTTCTTAAATTCTAAATTCTAAAATAAAATTATTTATCTTCGGGTTCTTTCTTAATTAATTTAATTTATTCCTATTTGAATAAAGAATTTTAATATTTATTACTTACATTTAGCTTCTACATAATTTTTAATTTCTAATATTTGAAACTATGAATTTCCTAAAATCCACCAGCATTCAAAATAATAGTTCTACTAAAATATTTAATTAAGTTTTAAATTTCTATCTTTTTCCTACTAAAAATTCAAATTTCTAAATTCGATTCCTCGCATCTAGAATCAAAGAAAATAAATTTTTTTAGCTATCAAGAATTTAAAATCAAGTGTAAAAGTTTCATACCTTTCATACCTTACATATTGTTTTTCGTCGCACGTATAGAACGCAGCACACTTCCTTCTTCACGCAACACACACAAAGGCTACATTTTGTTTTCCCCAAACAGTAGCGGCAGTTGCACCTTCACAAATCAGACATATATCACGGTCTACAACTATGTGTCTTCTTCTTCGTTCAGCACGCGCGCCAGTTCTACAACATGCACACAATCACGTTCTGTTTGTTTTTGTTGTTGTTGTTGTTCCCTTTTTTTTTTTCTCACTCACGGACCAACAGTGATCAAAGAACCCAAATCAAAAATTTCAACTCAACCCGTTCTCCATTTCTTTCATGTTCCAGTCTTCTTCTTCTTCACACCGGGTACACAACAAGGTTGCAGGTCCTCCGTTCTTGTTTCCCATCACAACAACACCCCCAGTAGCCATCATCTTCGTTTTATCTTCCTCTTCGTTCGAACACCAACCATCCTGAGCAGCAGCAGCAGCACACACACGGCCAGCCACAGCAGTCTCGGTTACCTCCTCTTCTTCTTGTTCGGCGGTAACTATGGCGGCAGCAATGGCAGCACCAGCAGCTACATCATCCTTCCAGCTTCTTCGTTTCCTTTTTCTCGTTCTTCTCTGTTCTTCCTCCCTCTGTTCGTTCAGCTCAACTCCTGCGTCTCCCAAAACAGAGCACCGGCCCGATTTTCTCCATTTCAGTCTGGCAGCAACTTCCTGTTTCCCATCTTCTTCGTCTTCGTCGCTCCACCAGCCCACGGCAGCAGCCAACTTCATCGTCTTCACTTTCCCCTTTCCTCTACTCGTGAAATCCACAAACCAGAGTAGCAGCAGCAGCAGCTTAGCAACCTTAGCAGCCGCAGCAGCAGAGGCTCTATTCCATTTTCTTCTTCTGCTCGTCGCACCAAAACAACACTAATGGCTGGAGTTCTCCTTCTTCTTTCTTTTCGTTTCTTCATCTAAATCCAGCAGTAGTTGGTTCCGTCCCAAAATAGCAGCAGCTTGAGCCATACTTCATCAGCTTCCCCACTCCATTCTTATTCACGGTTTGCATCAACCGGCTGGCCCCCCTTTATTGCCTTCTCTGTTTTCATGCTCAACACCACACTGCCTCTGTTCATTACACAAGCACACACCAGCAGCCAAAACAACCACCCACAGCTTCTTCTTTGTCTTGCAGCAGTTGTTCCTCACCTTCATCGTCTAATAGTAGCTACAGCAGCTTCCTCTTCTCAGTTCTCCTTCTTTAACATAGCAGCGGCAGCAACAGTCTCAGCAGTAGCAGCAAATTGCCTCAGCAGCGTTGCCCTGTTTCCACTCTTCATGCTCTCGTCTTCCTTCGTCCAAATGCCATAGAGCACCATCAGCAGCTTATGTTTTTCCTTCATCTTCAGTCTGCTTTTTCAGCCTATTCTCTCTCATTCCTCTGTTTTCACCACCAACACAACAAGCTTCCTCACTAGTCCAGAGTTTTCGATCACCACCGCCCCACCAATTTTCTACAATTCCCAGGTTTACGGCCAAACCAGAGCCTTCTGGTTTGGTCGTGAAATTTTTTTTTTTTTACTAAATTAAATTTATATAAACTTTAGTATAAGCGCGCGCGCACACACATATATATGTATATATATATCTTAATAAATACTTAAATATATCTTAATAAATACTTTTAAGTATATAAACATATGTTTACATGCAGTTCAAACCAGAAGTTTCTAAATCGGTCGCCCAAGTTCCAGATTTTTGTCATTTTCTTTTCTTTTCTAATCACTCCATTTAATTTAAACTTTATTATAAGCTTCCCTATGTCATTAATAATACCATCACTTAATCACTTTTACCTTTCTATTACGTGTATAAATATATATATATATATATATGTTTCTTCTTTTTTTTTTCTACACTAATCAAAATGAACATCCAATAACTAATTCAGCTATATATATATATATATATATAGTTATAAAACATAGTTTTATCTATTTTATCATTATTATTTTTTTCTATGTTTACTCGCGACGTTGTGCTTGTAAAATTTCGGGGTGTTACACAAATCTAAAACTGAAAATATATTTTTGAATGCTTGAATTTAAATTATTATAATTTCAAAAGCCAAACAAACCATGAACATGTTAGAAATTTGAATAAGAAAAAGGGGTGTTAGAGAAATCACTTTCACCTTAAAAATAAATCTCTTCTACACACTTCTAAAATTCGGCAGAGTTCCGTTACTCCAAGTTTTTAAACACTCAAGAACTCTCAAGATTACTCAAGAACAGTTCAAGATTACATAAGAACGGAGGGGATTGCTAAGAAGAAGACCAGAGAGAGTCAAGAGGCACTAGTATGCTTTTGATTTGGGATGAAAAGAATAAGAGCATTAGGGTCCTTCATATAGAGTTTCGGGGAGTGAAATTTAGTAACTTTGGTTGACAAGTCCAAAGGCAACTTTCTAATTTTCTCTTACATATAAATTAACAACATCAAGTATTTAAAGTTTATTATTATTATTATTATTTTGGCTTGATCAAGAACAAGATCAATTTTCTCTTGATTTATTTTATTTTGATTTTCTTTTCGAGCGGTGTGCCACCAAATTTTATTTTGTTTTATTTTTATTTTTATTTCTTTTCATTCGGTGTGCCACATTTTTTTTATTTTTGCTTTATTATTATTTTTAAAGCAATCCATATATATATATATATTTTGGGCGATGTGCCCATATTTTCTTTTGTTTATGTTTTTTTTGCTCACTATATTTTACTAATATAAGCCATATCTATATACATATTTAATTGCTAATTTTTGCAATCCATATATTGCTATTTTTTTTTCAACCTAAATCTATAATATAAACTTGCTAACACGTCTATATTTTTATTTTAAAATTTGTTTATTTTCAGTATTTGAATTTTTTATTATTTATATTATCTGAATTTTCTAAAAAATTTTCAATCTCCAATTTATATTTTTATTCTATTTCAATTGTACAATTAAATTGTAAATTTTATATATTTTGTTTTCAATTTTTTTGTGACGTATTAAATCCAAATCAATTAGCTAATTAGATAATTTATTTAAATAACTAATTAATAATATTTCTCACTTTTACTTTTGTAACCCATAAATATATAACTTGCTAATCAGGTTTTATTAATTAATTTGACTAATAAATTTTTTATTTCTATTTTCTTTAATA
>JAJIYU010006506.1:0-20552 GCA_030144865.1 Tinospora cordifolia
TGTTCTAATTTATTTTCTACTCAAAATACATCGAGTATCATTTTGAACCATGTAAATATTATCATTATTATTTCTACTTTCTACTGACTTGTCTCAAATTAAATTTACAGTTGATTTCATTAACCAAAGTTGCGAAATTAAAACCCTTATGCATGACATCCTATCTCGCTAAGAAATCTTTAATTAAAAATTATTTTTTAAATAATTTCTTAAGATTTTCAACCTTTAATTAAAATAGGGGTATAACAACTATAAAAAAACATTAACTTACTTTAAACATACTTTAAGCCTTTACTACAATTAAAAGTTAGAGTTAAAATAGAAATAGATTTTAAATAGAATTATCAAACTTAATTATATATATATATATATATATATATATATATATATATCTGCTTCAGCCATTTCCAAACTTCATAGGCAAAGGCAAACTGTGTTTGTCACTCCTGCTTCAAGGCTGCAATGCTTTAGAAAGCAAGTGGTATTTCCACTAGTCTTAGAAAACATCATATAACATAAGGAATTATAGAAACTTCAAAGTGAAAGAAATGCATCACAAATTCTATATAGGTATAAAAGCCATCCTTCTGTGAATAATAATAGTACACAACTAGAGATGGAGGCTTCTGATGCCTCTTTTTTTTTTTTTTTTTTCACCAGCATTTCAAGATTGATGACCAAGTTTGTAGCAAGAGGAATGTTAAAAGAAGAGGACCAAAGGGGCCTTATAATTTACAGTTTTACAGAGGGAGAGAGAGTTGAACAAAATGAAAACACTTAAGAAAATCTACCTTGTTCATCCATTCCTGTACAGCAATGACCCCGAAGAAAATCATTGATGAATTTGTCTTTTTCTTGCGTTACATTAATGTCCATATTCTGATTTACACAAGCGAGGAAAAAAGAAAAGAGACAGGACATGGTTAGGTAGATCATGCCAAGTAGTTGTATATCTGAGGATTGTTCTTGTCTCTCTCCAGGTACTCTCTGTCGATGAGGCTTTCAATCCTTTTCTTTAAATCAGCCGGCTTTATTGGGAATTTGAGCTATATTGATATCCACATATGATGAAACCAATACAAAAATCAGGTAAAAAAACATCTTCCACACAACCATAGTTCAAGTTGATGCAATTAGAACTAGGAAAAGACTAAAAGTGGCCTTCTTAACACTATTTAGCCTTCAATTTATTCATACAGTAAATGAACCTCCTCTATTTTTAATTATCCTTCGGTGTTTCTAGAGGTGTCAAGTATAGTTAACAAGTACCCTGCAAAAAACGAAACGAAATGAATCTAGTTATTACCTGCTGGAAGAGTTCGGTTATCAAGAGAGTGTGGCTCAGAACTTTTCTTGTCTTCATGATTCGAACAATTGCTGCATCAACCTGTATCAAATTCAATAGCATTTTTAAGTATGTTACTCTCATTTGAATTAGACCCGTGTTTTATCAAGAGGAAGTGGTGAAGAACCTGATATTGACGATCCTGGAATACCCTTTCAGTTGTGCTTGTGTTTTCCTCAACCGTCTCTTTCATCTGGATTGCATTTACCTGTTGCCTCAAGAACACATCATTAGCCTTCTTTCTAAAACTTCAAAACAAATAGCAAATAGGCCCATTTGACATAGCTATTGCTATAGGGAATCTAGGGAAAAAAAAAAAAAAGAAAAAAACATTTTTTAAGAAGCCATCCTCATCACCCTATGCCATCAAAAGATGCCTTTAGATTAGAGGTAACTGGCAAAGCTCAACCAAATGGGGGCATTACCAAGTAGTTTCTCGATTAAGCAAATGGAAGACATACCTTTATTCGGTAGAGAGGTGCATTGAATTCTTCATTGAATACAAAAGAATCATCATCCTCTACTTCTCTCCCTTTAGGGAACTGCAAGAAATATCCAATATTTACTGTCAAAAGATCATAGAACTTGGGGATGTCAGAGCATGCACCAAAGGGAACTTCACCCTATACCTTCTGCAGTACACGAACTTTTCCACATGCAAGAGATTGTAGAGTCCTTCTCAATTCTTTATCCTCAATGCCAGTTGAGTCCTTGATGTCTAGAAAGCTAAGCTTTTGGACATCGTTAAAGAGCATCAAAACGACTGTCTGGTGAGCATGAAAAATTTAATAAATAACTATATATTACTATCGTCAATGTTTCATTATAAAATATAAAATAATCTTGAATAAAGAAATGACAGCGAAGAGTGATGGCAAAAAGCAAGAACCCAGCACTAACCTGAAACAATGACACTGCTAGCTCCTTTTTACCTTTCGGGAACACAGCCTTTAGTACACAGTGACCTAAAGAATTTTGCCACATTAAGCGCCTTCCACTATACTTACTAAGATAGAACTCCTTGAAGATATCCTGTTACAACCAAGAGGATAACAAGCACTCAGAACAAATGAAATATTTCTCCATCGACTAAAACTGAAGAAACTTTGGATCTTGGTGCTGCCTGTCCCAGAACCTGATACACATTTAGTTCGTGAGGAAGTCGAATGTCCATTGGAGGATATGTTGGCCAGTACCTGCAGCCCAAACGCACATGGGAGGACATGAAAACAAATCTCCTTAGGATGCACCAGAAGGGTTGCAGGGAGGGGCGGAAAGCTATATAGTAAAAATATATTGTTTCTTCTCAAATGCTCTTACCCAGTTGTTAAGACATGAACACTCATCTCTATACCAGAAGGGAGTTTTGTCCTCGCTTGGGATGACTGTTTAAATGAATCATTTATCTCTTTTGATAATTCTATATCCTGCAAAAGCAAAGCATAACATTGTACTTAAAAAAGATGTGCCAAAAAAGCCCTGCAATGGAAAAAAAACAATAAAGAATTCTCGGAGGTCCAACAAAATTAGGAATGTCCTTATTTTCGTATATTAAATACTAAGTTTCCACATTTCAGATGAATATGAGACACAAGTTTCAGCATAATAATGCACATTATTACCACATCTTGACACACAATGTAAGATATGATTATAAATTGAAATTGCTAAATTTATATAAGAAACATTGCTCCCGGTCATTATGTGGAGGAGAACAATAAAGTTATCTTGAGAAATATAAGGCTGCTGCAAGATATCTTATACACATGAAGGGAACTGCCCAATTGGAAGTTTATAACCTGAACAAATAAGATCTTCATTGAGGAGAAACAAGTACAACAATTAGCTGCTGCCATTTTGTTGGAGATCAAGTGATTTCACCATTTTCCAAAAAGCTCAAGCCTCATCAAATAGAATTTCCACAAACAGCAGGCTTTCCTGAACCTGCATTCCTTGCAATACACCTACACTTCCATTATTATGTTCTCTAAAAATTGTAGCTGCCCAAGGTGCCAATACTCCAGCAAGTATCAACTGAAACAATCAAGAGCAAAAGATGCAGCCTCTGCATCAGTCAGTGCTGGCTCTTTGACAGTGGCTGTGTCAACTGGTTTTCTCTTATGTGTATGAAATTTTTTTCTCATTATCAGTTACTCTGTATTCTTTCTCCAAAGCTGAAGTTTTCCATTTACTAGAATTTAGACATAGCAAATACTCTTCTAAGCCTTCAGATAAATCTCCACAGGTATTTGCAGTGGGCCAAACCTTGTCTTAATTTCTTTTCGTAGCAGCCAATCATAAACTTCTATTACTTAATGATCACAAGTGACAGGGCCAAGTACCTAACTCATTACGAGCACCGAAAAAAAAAAAAAAGAAAGAACAAGAAACGCTCCAACCCAAAACATTGTATTCTTCTCTTCCTCTTCCTGAAAGGCTCGCTCCAACCCACTCTTTCTCAAAATAGATATGCAAGTTGCCATTTTATTCCTTTTTTATTCCCCAAGGCTTTGCATCTTCACCAAGCACAAGTGTTGAAATCATTTGGTGATTCAGCAATCATCGTTCTTCATTCTCAACCAATGAAGCATCGTCGTTTCCAACTTTGGAGAGTCTTTTTGGTTCCTCCCCTGTTGTTGTTCAATATAATATGAAAGAATCCGGAGCTCGCATCATCTTGCCCCATTAACTTCACATTAAGTTTAATAATAGCCATTCTTTCATTATGTAGATCGTTGAAATCTCTCTTAGCATCTCTATGGAATTGATGCATCCCCTTGTCTACCTAATACCTCATTCTTAGTTGATGTTATACCTAAATACCACTTGCAGTTCATTTCCCTGATGAAGATACAACCTTATTTTAATATATTTCTCAAAAATGATATTTCACTTTCTACAACTACTTAAAAAATAAGTATCTGTCCCATCCTCAATATTGAGAATACTCCTACGACAACATCATTGACTTGCTGACTTCAGATGCTCCACCTAAATGTGCATGAATCTAAAAAAGGTGTGCAGCATTTCATTATTTAGTGGGATCTGCATCTAAAATTCCAAGCTAATGGTGTGAGACTAATCTAATGCTCACTTCTTCGGGGAGTGGAAAACTCCTTGCCACCTTAGTCAACAAGACAAATGTCTAGCCAACTATAAGCCAAACTGCTTCTGAAATTAGAACATTTGTATCTTGTACTAATTAAAGGAGGGTCCTCACAATGCAAATTCATAAATGGACTTGATGTCACACATGCTCTTGGACTCCCATATGTACCATTAATCCTCACCACATCGAGATCAGCACCTAAGCACAAAACTAGGTCAAAAGATTGCTTACAACTGTTAAATTTCTACAAATTTCACTAGGTTGGGTTGTCATTAAACCTATGTAAGTCCAAGAATCTAAACCAACTCCTGCAAAACCCTACGAAACCCCACCTAGAAATAGATATAGATAAAATCTACCAACTATTGTTCAAAACTGAACCAAGGAATGCACCAAAGAGCCTCTCTTGCAAAACAGTAAAGAACCCCAACCTAAAAGACATTAATCAAGATCTAGCCATTTCCATTCAAAAAGGACCATGGATTGCACCCAATGGCCCTTTTGTCCATTATCCCATTTTATTTCCTTTGAGAAGTCTTCTCCAACTCATAAGAGCTTCCTCACCCATTTGAATTGTATCCAGACCCCTCAATCAATATCTAAGGCTTTATCCAAAATATTAGAAAAAATCTATACACAAAGAAATAAAGGCCCTAGAAAAAAAAAATGCAAAATGGGAGTCACTTGAGTTGCATGCCAAAAAGAAACCTTTTGGGTGCAAATGGGTCTACACTGTTAAGTACAACAAGGCACATAAATCATTGGAAAGGTACAAAGCCAAGTTAGTAGCAAAAAGGTCCCCTTAAACATATAGTGAGGATAACTTGGAAACATCTGCATCGATTGCCAAAATGAACACCATCCAGTACTACCCTCTTTGGCTTTCAACTTGATTGACACTTATTGCCATTTGATGTGAAAAATGTCTTTCTTCACAAAGCGCTGGAAGAATAGATCTATATAGAAGTCCCTCTTGGATAATAACCTAACCATTTGTAAGTTGTGCAAACTAAAGTGGCCTTCTAGAGATTAAAACAATCTTTGAGAGTATGCTTTGGTCCTTTGGCCAAAGTAATGAAAGATGTGGAAGATAAATAGAGTCAAGGGTATCATACTCTTTTCATTAAACACACAGCTTTAAGGGAAGTTATAATGCTTTTGACGTATGAAGATGACATAATTGTAATTGGAATTGATAAGCAAGAGAAATAGAACTTGAAACAATGTTTGGTTATAGAACTTGAGGAAGAATGGACTGCTTTCAAGGAATTGAAGTGACACACTACAAAATATTTATTTCTCAACAAAAGTACATTGCTTACCTACTTAAAGAAATAGGGAAAACAGCTCACAAGCTAGTAACCACACTCATTGATCTAAATTACAAGCTTGGAGATGCAAAAGAAGCGCCTATTGCAAATAAAGTGATGCATCAAATGTGTCTAGGAAGACTTGTCTATCTTCCTCGCATAATACCAAATTTTGCAAATGTAGTGAGTCGTTGATGTACAACTCTAAAGACAACTAACCATATCATACATTATCCTAAAGGAACCATATGACTGGGGTACCTCATCTAAATGACACAAAAGAGTCCTTGAAGTATATACAAACGTAGAATATGCGGGTTCAATATTTGACAAAAGATCAATCATGGGAGATTGTTGACAGAAGATATTTTCTTTGAGACCATGGTATCCTTCATTTTAAGATCCAACCAATCCACAGGGACCCCCACCCAGCCACAAGGCTACAACATAGGACTAAGGCGTAAGATGGGACACTCACCACAAGGAGTTTGGATAAGCTTGAGGGACAGAGCCTACAACCTCCTTGGTCAAACTCTGCCCAATCGCCTGCCAATACCTAATAGGTATTGACAGAGGATCAATTGCGGGAAATCGAACATTTCTTGTTTCAACTTGATGACATGATGAATTAAAAAACAAAATGAGGTGCCAAAGTAGAGTTTTGAGCAGATAACACAAGGAATTTGCTTGTAATTAAGGCTGCAAATCATTTTGGAAAATTTGAAGATAGGTTGGGACGATCATATGCGATTCTGTTGTGATGACCAGTCTGCCATTAGTATATTTGTAACTCAGTTTAACATGATCAAACCAAGGATATAGAGATTGATCAACATAGAGTGGGATGAGATATCCCATACAAAAGTAGAAAGACTAAACAGACTCTTGGAAGAGCCATACAACTACAAAACAGTTGATATAATTACACCCGACAACCAGTTCATACATCACACAACCTAGGTTCCATATAAAATATTATGCGAGTCTCTAATCCGTTCTCCAAAGGCCTAGACCTTTTCCTAATTTGGTGGTTGTTACCCATTTGCAAAAAGAGCCACTAACCTGGGCCATACTTGGTCCACAGTATTTTCTTTTCCTTAGAAGATTCTCCTGTTGCTTCCTTTCTAAACTGAGTAAAAAATTGCAACAGGGCACACTTCAAATACCTACTAATAGAATTTCGACTTCATCAGAAATAGTAAAGTGATTTTCTTAAAGAGGGGGCTTTGAACTTTGTGTGCTTCCTGTTTCATACATCCTAGATCTTTCTTATGATTACACATGCCCAAAACACGTGGCTATTGTCTTCATTAACCATCCTGCAGATATAACTCCATGAGCAAGATGAGCAAAAATTTGGCATTTTCTTTTGAATTATGCTACCATAATTTAGTTTCTAAGGCTTATCAACCATCCTAGGATCTTTACTTTCATGGGAATTTTTGTTAACCAAATAAATTTTGCTTCATCGCTGCTAATCTTTCTCCTTTTGTCCCTATATGCTCCATAAACATTTTTTTACTGTGAATTTTCCAATGTTATTCCATGTTCACACTTTGCTGTCACTTATCTCATGTAGTTTCACTCCTATTATTTGCAACAGTTGAATGTTTTCCTATGCAACCCCTTAGCCTATATTGCATCTTAGCTGCAGATTCCATCCCACTTGTGTGTGCTCTTATATTTTCTCTAGTGTAGAATGAGGCAATTGAGGCCTCACAAAGAGATGACTTGTTATATATCCTAGGAAATTGATTCTTGAGAGTTTGACATCCACATCACAGATTTTTCCAGAGATTTTTCCAAAATCTAATTGTTTTTCCATCCCCTATTTTCCATTTCACTAGTTGTAGAAATTGGGGATATATAAAATGTAGCAACTTCCACGGTCTCCTAAAAGTGGCCTTAGGACGAATCCCAACTTCAATCCAAATGTCGCTTGTTGCAAGGACGCTCTTGATAACTCTTGCTTGAAAGGCCTCTCTGTTTTCATAGAAATTCAGTAGTCATTTCCCAACAAGAGCTCTATTCCTCCCATCCCGAATCCACCCTTCTCCACTTTTTCACAGACTTGTTCCCATCTCAGTAAATTGTTCCCTTTCCCTCCTTTCTCCCTCTTCTACAAGAAGTTCTTCATATCCCTTAGGCATTTTGAAAACTGACATATAATATGTGGGAATTGCTTTCATAATTGATTTTAGGAGTCTTCCACCTCAAGATTGGTAAGTGGCCTTTCATCCCTTTACCCTTCTTTTGATGCTCTGAAACGACAGGCTCCCAGAAAGCCATAACCCTTGGCTGCCATCCTAGTGGCATTCCTCAATAGTTTAAAGGCTACCCCACTGTCTGATTGATTCCTTTCCCCATACCCACCCACTCTAGGTTGATTGGGTACCTATCAAACTTGGACATCACAGTTCTTTGTAAATTTTCCTCCTTATGTCTACCAACAATTAGCTCATTGAAATGCTCGCTAAAGGTTGAGTCATTCCTTATCTCAAACATGCGTCCAAGCTAAGAAATGGTGAACCTTAATTTACTAGGTTGAGGTATGATGTTGCAAAGAAGAACATCAATCATTGGGATTGTGAATCAATGAATGAGATTGTGAATGAATTAGTAGAATTGTGAATGAATCAATGGCATTGCAATGAAGAATATTACAAAGACTATACTAAGAATTTGTCATTTATAGCTTGTGCTAAATTTGTAAGGCATATAAACTCAATACATCCATTTATAAATGTTCTCAATTGAGAAATAAATAAGGGGGGTGGCCGCTAAAGTACTTAGGAATGCCCCTAAGAGGGAGACAGGGATCTCAGAGTTTTTGGGAGTCGATGGTTAGTAAGGATGTGAAGAGGCTGATGGGATGGAAGAGGGTGTTACTTTCGAAGGGGGGGAGGCTCATATTGATAAAATCAATCTTAGATGCTTTGCCAACTTATTATCTATCCATCTTGAAGATTTCCCAGAAAGAAGCTACCAACATAGAAAAGATGATGCGAGATTTTTTGTTGGGGGGAGGGAAGAAGGTCATGCTGTGCATTAAGTGGGGTGGGATCAAGTCCAAAGGAGGAAGGATCTAGGAGGGCTTGGAATTGAAAATGTGGTGGCAAGGAATAAAGCATTAACGGGGAAATGGTGGTGGAGATTTCTGAGGGAGAATGACAAGCTGTGGGGAAGGGTGATCAAAAGTAGACATGGATTAGCTTTTAATGGGTGGGATGCTGATATTCAAAGGGGTGCTATCTATAGAAGTCCATGGAAGTTCATTCACTCCTTGCACTAGTATTATGATCCCTTTGTTCAGTTGAGGCTAGGAAGAGGAGATACCATCCGTTTCTGGGAGGACATGTGGTGGGGAATCGAGGCATTCTTCGTCTTGTTCCCTAAATTGTACAGACCATCCATAGGGCAAAATTGCCCAATTTCCCCATTCATGTAGGTCGGCCAAGATTTGACATCGATTCGATGGAAATTGCATTTGTAGTCTTCTGGAGGCTCGAAGTGTGAAAAAGAGGAGAATTCCATTCAGTCTTTGTTGAGGAATAAGGAGGACAAGATTGCGTGGATTGTGGACAGTTCTGGAGTTTTTCCTCAAAATCCTTCTTTTTAGCTTTACTTGATGACCCAGCATGCCCCCCTTCCCCAATGTTGGGGGCCATTTGAAAATCTCTGGTTCCGTCTAAAGTATAGGTTCTACTTAAGGAGGTTTTCAAGGGAAAGATCAACAAGGGGAATATGATTCAAAAGAGATTTTTGAGTTACTACTTCTCTCCTCACTGCTATGTGTTGTGTAGACAACATAGAGAATGTGTGAATCATTTGTTTTTGGAAAGTACATATGTTGTTTATATGTGGAAAAGGTGGAGAAGTCATTTCCTTATCTTTCTGGAGCGTTTTGAGTAGGATCCTTCGTGTGTGGTGTGTCCTTGGTGGGAGAAAACCAATAAACATTAAAGAGGTCACTAGGTAGTGGCTAGCCTGGCAACGGTGTGGAGTGTTTGGAAAGCAAGAAATGTGATGATCTTCGAAAATAAATATTGCTGTCCTCGTGAATTATGGGAGGAATGTCAAACTCTTGCCTCGTTCTAGATTAGTAACAATCCCCTTTCCTTGGGTACCCTCTATCTATTTGGATGAGAAGGTGCAATAATATTTTGTAAAGTTTCTTGTATCTGAGTTGGGGCGTGTTGGTTGTGGGTTTTTTTTTTTTTTTTTTTTTTTTTTTTTTGTAATGCTTCTTGTGTGGTTTGTGGGGTTTCCCTTGTTTGTTTCATTCTTTTCCATATAATGCAATAAATTGGTTTCTTTTAAAAATAAAGAAATAAATAAGAAAATCTTCTTCTCTCTTCACCCGTAGAGTAGGCCGTAGAGCTAAACCACATTATATACTTATGTCATTTATTATTTTTATTTTACAACATAATGTGTAGGTATCTTTAGAAACACATTCTTAAGTATTTTGGGGAGTTTCTAAGCTGTTTCAATAGGGTTATCTATATAATGAGCTCATATTATGACCCATCAAGGTATTAGTGAGGTGGTTGGGAGAAGAAATCATGATAAAAACAGGTTGTACGTTTAACTCCTAATCCTCCTCCTCAAGCTTCTCCAAATTCTTTGTGGTGAGTGGGCCCATCTTACAGCCATCGGTCTCCAACTCTTGGCCTTGTCGGTGAGTAGGGGCCCTTATCCACTAATCAAATCTAGAAGTGAAAGATACTAAAGTCTTATAACAATTACAAATTTAATCTTTGAGAAGAAACACAGTTTCAATTTTCTTTTGAATCCATTGATT
Source organism: Tinospora cordifolia (assembly GCA_030144865.1). Classification (NCBI taxonomy): domain Eukaryota; kingdom Viridiplantae; phylum Streptophyta; class Magnoliopsida; order Ranunculales; family Menispermaceae; genus Tinospora; species Tinospora cordifolia. Next base: position 10,569 of record JAJIYU010006506.1, read on the forward strand.
GAAACACAACTCTGCTATGACATGCTGTCACAACTACAAGAGTTTGCCAGACCTTGCTCAAAGTTATGCACTTGCAATGTCACCTAGCTACGTTTACAATCAGTCCAGTAGTTAACAATTTCTCAGGTGGGACCAAATGGTGATAAGGTGCATTCAAATACCATTTAAAATCTGCAACCAAATGCTCATCAAACTGAAATTGACATCAATCAGTCCTAAATGTTCTGCTGCTTTATCTCAATTTTATCGTGAAACACTACATCTAAGCTTTTTTTTTTTTTTTTTTTTTTTTAAGGAGAGAGAAAAATCAATAGGTGGCGAAATAAAGTGATATTATTTTCAGTTTATATTAAAATCAATGGATGATGAAATGTATAAAGTTCTTCATTGCAACTTACTTGGGAATCTGTAAGCTTTACTTGCAAAATATATGAATAAATAAACCAAACCATGCCAACTATAAGGAAAACACAAGGCAGAAGCTCATTTGTATACGGCATACTAAGTTTATGCAAGGACAAAATTTTCTCCATAAATTGCAGGGAACAGAAAAAGGTAATAAACATTGCCAAAGACATCGAAGAAATGTATACATACCTTGAACATCCCTTCAAGTTTATTTGTAAACTGGCTCCCACACTCAGTTTTTAGCTGAAATAGTGACACAAACTTGTTTATGGTTGACTGCTATAAATAATTCACAACCAAATAGGGCAATATGCAGTTCGCCTTTCACCTTAGAAATCATTGATTTCTCAGCATCAATAGAAGCACTTTTCCCCAACAATAATCTTTTTGCAAGATCCTTCTTGTAGAATGCTTCAAACACATCCTTACCCTAAATTTTTCATATGATTAAGTGTGAGAAGATGCATACATTGCTCTATGCACAGCAGACACTTGCAAAAAGCTCAAATATAACGCAGAAAAAGCTAGAGTTGAGAATCAGAAGCAGAACTACCAGCAAGGCAATAAGAGCATAAAGTAACTGGGATAGAAATGCAACCAAAACAATCTACAATCCAATGGTAGTCCAACTGTACACCTACTTACTTGTATAAATCTAAATAAAACCAAAACTTTATCAAGTGTGCCCTCCAACTCCTCTTCAGATGTACCCTTGTTACCAGCTCGTAGCTTCTCGTCCAAAAACTTTGCAATCAGCTCAGCTGCTCGGTTCTGCAAGGAGCAAGTATAACGTTTTAAATTAGAGTGCCAAAAACCAATGAAAAATGGATATAAATGCATTTAAAAAGTGAGCTCACATGAGCAATGTAAGATAACATTAAAAAAATTTTAAGATTTAAAAAACCATTCGACTGACATGAGCAAACTTAGGAGCAACAACATAATAACAAAAAAGAAGGAAGGATTCAAAATGTATCAAGAAGTTGCAGTAATAAAATTTCACCAATATTCTAAAGCAAATATACACAAACACACAAGAAATCCTTGAAGTATATAAGACTTAAAAGGCTAATCCAAAATCATGAAATCTATGTAATATTATACAAATAGAGACAAAAATTCAAATATATAAGCTAATATCTATAAATACGGACCCCTAGTGTTGTTGTAAGTTGTCTCCGTTCCTTAATATATGATTGCATTCTCCAAGACCAAAATGATAGAATTGTCTGGCCCTCTAATCCCTCCAGGGAGTTTTCTTTGAAATCCTTTCTTTCCTCTTTGACAGATTAGTTGATCTCCTCTGTTCCCTAATGCAATGGCCTTCTGGAAAGCAGAACCTTCCAAAGTAAAATTTTTGGCATGGGTAAATCGTCATGATAGTGTCAATAACAACCATGTATTTTAGTAGTGATTCCCAGGAAGGTCTATGGTAGGGCCCATAAGGCATGCACCCAAATATTTCTTTAGTCGCAATCACAAAAAAATTAAAGGTAAAAGGGGGTTGCCTGCAGTACATTTTATTTTTAGGACAGGTGATTGGGCATCTTATACAGGCTGATGCATTCCCTCATCTTTAACTATCTTCTTTACCATATGTAAATAATATCATGCTGGATCATAGTCATTCGTGCTCACTGAATCTTCATTTTGTAAGGCTTTAATGTTAGAGAGTTGGAGGAAATGAATATCCTCTTACCTATATTACAAAGTCACAAATTCATTTGACCCAAATAGAGCTTTGTGGTGATCAGAGTTTAGATCCTTTATATAGATTCATGTGTAAATCCATGCTTACTCATATATGGCAAGCATATGTACGATCAAAAGTAAAGAATTTTGCATGGGATATTGGCTCACAAAAGATTTAAAATGAGGAGATGCTGCAAAGGAAATTGCCAAATACATATCTTTCACCGCACTCCTGTGTATTATGTCAGAGGGAAGAAGATTACTTGAGCACATTTTCTTTCTAAGATTAGCTAGGACGATTTGGAGAGAATGGTTTTATCTTATCAGGATGTAGATTCCCACGGCCACAGCAGGTGGAGGATGGCCACAAGTCCCATACTCTCCTTGTCATAGGATGAGAAAGGAATTGGAACAATTGCATACTACGCTACATATGGTCAATATTGGTTAGAACAAAATAACATAATTTTTCACTTTTTACACTGTAGCAGAAACTGATTCAGATTTGGGAGGAAATTAGATTAAATTTCAGAGTCGTGTTTTAGTTGGGATAATCGCATGAATGTAACTTTAGTGTTAGTGTTACATAAGGAAGAAGGATAGAGCACTTTATATGCAGTTCATGTTTTATCACCTCTGGTCACCAATGTATGATTCACAGACAGTTCAATCAACATAATTTTTGGCTCTGCTAAAAGTAAAAAATAAAAAAATTAGACTTCTATTTTCTTTTTCTATTTTTAGGAAGAAACAAAATTTTATTCATATAGATAAATAATAAATTGTATTACAACGACCACAGTGACCAAAATGCAACAACCATATCTCAATAAAACCCTGATATCGAATAAAATCACAACCTTGTGTATTCCTCTCATAGAAATCCACCTCAATTCATGTTCCAAGCAGAAATTGGAAACCCACTACTCCATGGGAACACAAAGACCCAAGAATTAGCTAAAAGCTTCAAGATCTCCCAAAGGTGATCCCTACAATTGAAAATTCTGTCATATTGAAGCCACAGAGAACAAAATGTTGCATAAGAAGCAGTGAAACCAATCTTTCTTTCTTGCAGTGTAGAAGACTGTAGAAGAGCAAGAGAGACCACACTCAACTGTGTTTGGCCATCTACATTGATCACACGAAACTGCAACTTGTCCAAACTAAAACTCCCTCGCAAAGCCGCACTCAATGAAGATGTGCAACATTTTCACTCCAGACTGCCTGCAAAAGGGGAAGCAATGAGGAGAAAGGCACCATGAAGGTGCACATTTCTGCAACCTGTCAAAAGTATTAAGACTTAGACAGGAACCCCGTTTGAAACAGTGCCAAATAAGAAAAAATAAGCTGATAAAAAGAGTAAGGAAGGAGAGCGTTCTTTGTCACTCTAGAACAGATGAAGAGGAAGTGCTCAAAATCAGTTTGAGAGGGTTATCTCCTTCAATTACAAACAAATTTTCCACACTCCCTGACAACACTCTTCCCCTACGTATACTACCTCAACATCACTTCACTGCCCTACTGCACACATTGTAACGACTCTTCAGCAGCTGTTCATGGCACTACATAGCTTCCATAGGACTGCTTGGCTTCAGGATAGTTCTCATGCTGCCACCTGGCCTCTCTTCTTCTTGTTCTTCCTGAATGATGCGTAATAGAAAAGCCCCATCATTACCCTCCCCTGTGAGACTCATCTTGTCCCCCAGGTGAAAGGCTAAAAATTGTGTCAGAATATCCCTAGTCTCATACCAAGTTGCTTCTGAAGGTGGGAGGTCCTTACACTGGACCAACACCTCAACAGAATCAGCTAATGTGCACACCCCCAAAACAGATTTGGGTTCCACCAACCACTCCAATTCCACACCCAGCGAAGGGAGAATTGGGAGATACTTTTCCTGGTTCCTGGTTACCCACTACCTGCTTGAGCTGAGAAACATGGAACGCTAGATATAGGTTTGGTAGTTGAAGGGAGCTCTAGTTTGCAAACGCCTGGACCCAACATTGCAACATTCTAAAGGGGATGAAGAAACAAGGGGGCAACTTCTCGCTCAATTGCAGGTCAAGGAATGCAACTAATAAGGTCAAAGTTTCACATATACCCTATTGCCCACATTGAATACGACGTCCTATTGGTGCTTATCAGCTGTAGTCTTATTTTGGCCTAAGCCTGAGAGACAAAACTTCAGTTCTTGAAGAACTGCCACTCAAGTTCATTGAATGCCAAAATGAACAATTGTTAGGAGGTTCCCCATTGCACAAAATCGGGTCAAGTTTGTGGACATGTAAAAAGTGGAGTCATACCAAAGTTCAGCCCATGGAAGCTGCATACTCGACTTTTTTGGTGTGCCCAGGAGAAGCAACGCAAATAGCTTTCTAATTTATGATTGATCACTTCCAATTGGCCATCAGCCTGTGGGTGGTACGAAGTACAACAGTTAAGCAAGAAGGCTTGCAAGCGAAATAATTCCATCTAAAAAGACTAAGGAAAACCTTCTCTTTATCAAAAACAATTGATTTAGGAATCCATGTAAATGAACCACATCACGAACAAACATTGCAGCTACGTGTTGAGCAGTGAAAAGGTGCTTGCAGGAAATGAGATAAACACCATTAGTACGGCAATCCACGACTACCAAGATAGAGGCAAACCCTACCAATTCTGGAAGCCCCTCCATAAAGTCCATAGCGGAATCCTCCCATATTTGATCTAGAATGGGAACCGGTTGCAAGAGGCCAGTAGGGGACAAGATTTGATGCTTACATTGCTGGCACATTAAACGCTGCTTCACAAAACGCTTCATGTCTGACTTCCTTGCCACATCCTGCAGCAGTCTTTTGTAATTCCTGAGGAATCTAGAATGGGCTCCATCACCCTGTTATGAACTTGATACTCGCACAAAATGCAAGATATGAGGCTCAAGGCATTGGCCAATACCAACCTAGCTTTGTAAAGAAGATCCGTCCAAAGCATGTCATCCTCCTGCACCTCCCTAGTAATGTGTTGTAATCTTGGGTTGAAATGAACCTCTTCGTCAATCTGGGAGATGTCTAACAACTTTGGGACAGTTGATGCAAAATCTTTTGTAGTTCTTTTCTCACACTAAATGATTTTAGTTGAGATTTATTAATTTAGAATCGTCCAAAAGTGCTCTTATTTGTAGATTCGAATTAATATTATTTATATAGACTTCTATAAGATCACAAAATTCTAAAGAGAATTTTTTTTTTCTTTTTTTTTTTCCAAAGAATTTGTATCTTATTTGAATTCTAAACTTAAATAAGACACTTGCCCAAACAGATTTATATATGGTTCACCGTATCCACTCACCTTCTAGGACACTGAACTTGGACAAATCTTGTTCAATGAACTTGACAATATTTAGCAAAAAATAAAGATTGTGCTAATTTGTTCTTTATGTGCGATCTTGTAGGTTCATACAGCGTTCGCAATGAAACAAAACTCATTTTGGCCCACAAGGTATAAGAGTGGTTTCTAGCAAAACACTATGACATACCCAAGTTATATGAAGATCGATAAATTGATACAACCACATTTACAAAATACCTCATAATCCTTGTCTCATAATATCTAGATTGAACAAAAGCTGTAGAAAATGTCATCCTTGTATTGTTCAATCATATTATTTTATTCTCAATCTCCAAGTAGACTGATAAAAAAAAAACATATGAAATGATAGCTTTATTAATTCAATTGTGCATGAACATGTATTTCTTTGTCTCACTAATCGAGGGGCCCAAGAAATTTCTCTTATAATAAGGACAAAGTCCATCTCAATCACTCATATTTCTCAGCATAATTTCCACTATATTCAATCTCAACCGTTATAATTATTTGGTTAAAGATAACGTTTGATTATGTCAAAATGTAATGTTCCTCATGGAGGAAACTATAGTAATTCTATGTATGAGGATCTATGACATATCTATCAAGAGAACCACTTACAAATTAATCCATGTTGTGATCTCATAGCGGGTCAATCTAGTACCTTGTTCTCTAGTAAGTACATGAGAGTTTGATTTGTATCTTCATATGCATGATCGTCTCATGATCATCAATCAAACCTTGTACTAAGTCTAGTTCATTGTTGTTCTCACAACAATAAGCAACTAGAAACATTTAGAATAACTCTGTATTTATTCATGGACATTATATAATGTAAACATGCCAACAATATAATAATAGAACTTTTCTAAATTAATAAAATAATAATTATTACAATATTCACCTGATTGGCCTATGGCATATTTTCTAACAATTTACACAGCTAATGAAAATAGTTGGCATGCAATTGATGCCCCAAACCTTAAGTTCATGATTTAGGTAGGTCCAATATAATGAAACCCCTAGAATTTGTCGTAATTTGGGAAATGTTCATACAAAAAAAACATCATAGAACACAAACCACACAAATGTACCTTAATTTTGTAGTTTTCCCTTAAAACTTAACCTTAATCTTACTCAAAATCAAGGTAAAATGCTTGAAAATACCCTTTAGGCACCATTGAGGATCAAAGGTTCCTAATTCTAACCCAAGTTTTAAACATCAAACCCCCAAATTTGGGCTCTCCCATATCCAAAATTTCTTACAGAAAATTATACCATGAAAAGCTTGCTATCAACTTTAATGAAGTTTTAATGGGAAAAAAAATGAGAAATTTTACCTTGGAACACCTAAAACACCAAGCCCTAGCCTCCCTTCTTCTTCCTCCTCTCTACTTCTTCCTTCTTTCTTTTCTTCGTCTATCTCTCTCTAGGATGTTGGTGAGAGAAATGGGAGAATGGTTTAAAGTAAGAATCCTACTCAGGTTTATCATCCAATGCTATTTTTTTTTTCTTTTTTTTTTTCATCTTACATGTGGAGAAAAGGGGGGATGAGTTGACCGAGAAACATGTGCCATATACTCCAATGGTCTCATGACTAGGCTAATTAATTAGCAGTTTAGCACTCATCCCAAAATTGCATTTTAAATTAAACGAAGACCTCATGTCTGTTAAATTTTCACCTCTCACTTGACCAATCCTTTTAAGTTTTTTTTTTAATCTATTTGCTAGACCCAAAATCCTTGGAAGAAATTTTAAAGGTAGAAGGATAAATTACTGTACTAAATATATAGACAAAGCTTGTTGAGGGTTCATAGCATGTGCAAACACCAATTTTGAAAATTTGGTTGAGAGATTTTCACACGACAACTTTTGCCAACAAAATACTGGAAAATAGAATTTTTTTCAAGAAAAACACTATTTACCTGAGGAAATTTACATTTCTTAACCTACCAAACACCCCTTAACTTATCAAATAATAATAATGATAATTATGATGATAATAATAATAATAACAATAGTAATTGTGGTCAATACATATTGTTAAGTAACCCCACCATCCCAACCTAAAACAAGTACCTAACATTCTTAGGAATGTACACTAGGTTGCCTTAAGCAGCTCTCATGACATGCATGTACTTATGTAGGAGATTTACACCATCTCCAATTGTATCATTATAATGTTATGCTAATGATTTAATTAATCTCTTAATAATTTGTCCCAGTAATTTTTCTTGGATTTCTTCTAATCAAAAGATTTTCTATTAACCTGGTAAAATATGATGTTGAAAAGTTGAAATTAAGCAGCAAACCTGACGAATATTAATGAGATGCTCAAATGCGTCCTTTATCGTGTTTGAAAAGGCTTCATTCCTGGCAAAGCTTTCCTCCCATATTCGGTCAAGGGAAGCTTTAAACTCAAGGAGAGCAGAAACCATATCTTTGTCTTTTTCTTCATCCATGACAATGCCCTGTCCAGTGCTGCGGATGTACAAACTAAGAGCCTGCCTTAATGACTCAAGCGCATTGACCCTTGAAAACAATGTGTACATCCTTTGGAGGTCTTCAACACGATCCCCATCCATAAGCATCGAGAATCCCTAGAAACAGAGAAAACCATACAAATTCATTTAAAAAGAGGCATAAACAAAATGTCGGCAAGGAAATACAAAGATATGGTTTCCTTGCAGTGCCCACCTTGTCCAGAATTGCTGAAATATGACGCTCAAGAAGTTGCTTTTCAGCAGTTGCCACTAGTGGCTTCCTTGTACTAGCATCCAAGTAGATAAAACATCTTTCATGTTCTTCATGCAGCCTCAACTGAAAGAAAGTTTACCTCAATTATTCAAATGAAAAGATCAAGAAAGAAAATTTTTGGACTAGCAACAAAAAGTACCAGACCAGAAAAAGATCTGGATTAGTAACGCATCAGAAAATAAAAAAGTGCAAACTAAATATTTTTTATTTAAAAAGAAAGAAATTTGATACAATTAGAAACTGAGAAAGCAAGAAGGCACCTCCACGTGCTTCAGATAATCTGGAACATCTGATTGCTGCATGTACTTAACACCTTCAGCAGCATAGAACTCAGAAGTGCACTCAAGAAATGGCCTCTCAAAACTATCTGAATAGATTCCTAAAGCCGTAAACATCTTCAAAAGATGGTTAAGGAGTGTTCTATCAATAGCCTCTCCATATCTGATAGACCAAGCAGAGAATGCCAAGTAAACTTAGATCCCAAATAATTTTTTCAAAATATTTTTGCATGTTAGTAGATGCTAACGAGAAGATCATATTCAGAGAATCACCACTAAAATAAGAAGAGGAACAAATGTAGCCACAGGTCATGCAATCATTTCTACTGTTAGCAAGAAAGCAATTAGCAGCCAGCGAGTTAAATAGTTCTTTATTCGTCCAAAAAATAAAAATAAAACAGAGATTATTCTCTCCTAATGTCCCTCCCTCCCTCCCCTAGGACTGATATCCTATAATTTACCCCCACGAAGAAAAAAATAAATCAACAGTAAGCAACTGCAGCTTCCTTTCCCTCTTCCTTTTTGGAAAAATAAGAAAATGCAGAAACAATAAAAAAAAGGAACAGAAGCAAGACGGAATCGTACAAAGAGACAAAGGATCTCACCATGCACCAGCAAGGAATCAAAATTCGCCGAATTTCGGCAAAATTCGGTAAATTATTTCGGATTTTTTGGCTACCAAACCAAAGTTCAATTGTAAAAGAAAATTTGCAAAAATTCCACAAAGCTTCAAAGATTTCGATGAAATTCGTGAAAACTTCAAAGATTTTGAAGAATTTCAATAGAATTCGTGGAATTCACAAATAAATAACATAAAATTCTTAACATGTGCTATAAGCACATGTTTGAAACCATTATATTTGTATTTATATATATAAAATGTATCGAATTATATTTGTTTTCATCATTTTTAATAGAAATTATGTATATTTTAATATTTACATAGAATTTTTTGAACTTCTCTAAATCGGAGAATTTTAATAAAAATTCTTTCAAACTCTTCGAATTAATTCTAATTTTTGAAAGTCGAAATTTGAGGCGAAGTTGAATTTTCATTCCATGTGCACCAGGTGTCCTAGATGTCAAGTACTTCTGATCTCCTTCTCAGTGATATAAACAATAAAACAAGATATTTTCTTAAATTTAAACTAGAAAAGTAAGAAACAACAAACAGTTCCGAGACATGGCAAGATTAATAAAAGAAAATAAAAATCAAGAAGCATGTGATGTAAATTGTAAAAGTTAATCAAAACTAGTGTTGTCAAGGCACCACCTAGGCGATGATCTAGGCACTGGGAGAGGTGTCTAAGCAATATTTAAAAATTTTAAGGGTGTCTTTGCAAATTTTTTAAAAGGGAGGGCTTAAGACTAATTACTTTATTAATTTTTTTTTAACTTAAATTAATTGATCGAACTGTTCATCATTGTTCTTCATCTCTCCTAGGAACAGTCAACCATAATCGAGCCAACACCAATGACCACCATTGCGATTCCATCCAACGATTC
>JAJIYU010006507.1:0-20511 GCA_030144865.1 Tinospora cordifolia
ATAAAAAGAAGTTAAATATATTTTATAATTAATTACTAAATAATGAGCCTTAAAATATGATAATGTTCAATTATAAGATAATAAATTTAATGTCAAAATGAGCATTATCAGCATTCACATATTGGGATTTAGGATTTTGCAGAAAATGTCATTCTATGTTGTGCAAGTGGGGCAACTAGTCACATCAAAGTTTAATTCAAGACATGTCACCATATCATACAATAAATAATACCTACTAACTTTATGCAGTATACACTGCACAAAAGGTGTTTTTGTTGTATGAGTTTTGATTGCTCGTGTAACAAGTACACAATTCCATCCATTGTAATACCTACATAAACGTACATAAGTTAAAATTAATAATCATCATTGACTAGTATGAATATAAATATATATGCATCACATCTACACATACCTGCTAAATTAAACATGATAATAATATTATATTCTCATATGAAATCAAGAGCTTTTTGAAAATAATTCTTTTGGTTTAAAATATTGCAGCTTTTGTGTTTATTCCATTGATACTAATGGAAACTTGTATTGTTGGTATTAGATATCTAAAGTTCAGTTAGTTTCAGTTAGTTAGTTAGACCCTGTTTTGTTAATACAGATAATTAGTTATCTGTTAACCATTCTGTTCCAGTTTTCTGTTTCAGTTCTGTTTTGTTTGTATATAAGAATGTAAGATGTATCTATCAAGTAGGAATGGAAAGTATTATTTTCTTTCCTGAAATTCAAGTTCTGTTATGGTATCAAAACACTCTGATTCTTGTGTCTCTTCCAGTTCTTCTTAATTCATGTGTTTCTCTCTTTATTCTTTTTGACAATGACTCAACCGGAGAATGATTCTTTATCAATAGGATCATCAGCAACAATGTCTTCAAGACCTGAAGACAGTCCATTTTATCTTCATCCAAATGAAAATCCATCATTAGTTCTTGTTTCTCCTGTTCTCAATGGATCAAACTATCAGTCGGGTACAGATCAATGCGAGTTGCCTTGCTTTCGAAAAACAAATTCAAGTTTTTTGATGGTAGTATTTTAGTGCCTGCAAAGGAAAATCCAATCTACTCAGCATGAGAACGATGCAATACCATGGTTTATTCATGGATTGTAAGGTCAGTTTCAGATTCAATTGCAAAGAGTATTTTTTGGATCGATAATGTTGTGGATGTTTGGAGAGATTTATATGACATATTTTCACAAGGTGATGCAATTCGAATAGCAGAATTGCAAGAAGAAATCTCTGGTTTCAAACAGAATTCACTTTCTATTACTGATGAGTATTTCACAAAGCTGAAAATTCTTTGGGATGAATACATTACTTTGAGACCAATTCCAAGCTGTGTTTGCAATCCTCGATGCAACTGTCTTGCTCTTAAAAGAGTTAAACAGAGGTATGAAGATGATCATTCCATTCGTTTCTTGAAAGGATTAAATGATAACTTTGCAACTGTTAGATCGCAAGTTATGTTGATGGATCCAATGCCTCATATCAACAAACTTTTCTCTCTTGTTCTTCAACATGAAAGGCAATCCAATCAGTGTAGTTCAAATTTTAGTGAACCAGTGGTGTTCTTCACCCAAGCTTCTCATCAATCTGTCAAGAAATCAAATGCTAACAAAGTGCCTAATCAAGGTAATGGAAGAAAGTATTCAAATAATGGCACAAAGCCACTCTGCTCTTTCTGCAACATTCTTGGTCACACTGTTGATGTGTGCTATAAGAAACATGGTTATCCTCCTAGATATAGAAACAAACGCAGGTCTTCTTTAGCACAAGTTAACCAAATAAGTTCTGAAGGTGTTCTTTCTGAGAATAATGGAAGTCAAAGTGCTAGCAGTCATAACACTTCTTCCTCAAATGCTCCTACTCCTCCTATGATCACTCAAGAGCAATATCATCAGCTATTGGCCCTGCTTCAGCAAACGAAAATTGATTCTGTTGTTGAACCTCAAGTTAATCAACTGTCTGTTCATTTCTCTCCTAATGCTGATGTTTCAGGTATAATGCATATTTCCTACATTAATTCTTTAATGCTTCATAAACATATATGGATCTTAGACACTTGTGCTACTGATCACATTGTATGTGATCTTACTCTTTTCAATTCTTATAATTTTATTACAAACATATTTGTTTCTTTATAGAATAACCATAAAATTTCTGTCTCTCATACTGGAACTATTGCTTTTTCAAACAACTTCATTCTTCATGATGCTCTCCATGTTCCACATTTCTCTTTCAATCTTATTTCAGCAAGTAAACTTACATCAGCTTATCCTTACTCATTAATTTTCTATCACGATCTTTGTTTTATCCAGGATCTTCACAGTTCGAAGATGATTGGATTGGCTAAAAAGATTAATGACTTGTACCACCTTGTTTGCCCTTCAATTTCCAAAAATATCAATTATGTTTCTTCTTGTACTTTCAATAAGCCAAAACATGATGATTTTTGGCATTTTAGATTAGGACATTTGTCTAATGCAAGATTGAAATTCTTGCAAAATCTTGATCATTCTATTACCTTACCTACATTCGATCATTGTAATGTTTGTCACTTTGCAAAACAAAGAAAATTACCTTTTCCTATTAGCAATTCTGTATCTTCTAACTGTTTTGATCTTATACATGTTGACATATGGGGACCATCTAATATTGTTTCTTTATATGGTCACAAGTACTTCTTAACAGTTGTTGATGATAAAAGTCGATTCACTTGAGTATATTTGATGAAATCAAAATCTGAGGCTCGACAATTAATTCAGAATTTCTATTTCCTTATTGAAACCCAATTTTCCGCAAAAATCAAATGCATTCGAAGTGATAATGGTCTTGAATTCAACATGCTTGAATTTTTTGCTTCTCGAGGCATTATTCACCAAACAACATGTGTTTATACACCTCAAAAAAACTCTGTTGTTGAGAGAAAATATCAACATATACTCAATGTTGCAAGATCATTAAAATTTCAATCTTCTTTACCAACTATATTTTGGTCTGATTGTATTGCATATGCTGTTCATCTTATCAATTGTATTCCATCTCCAATAATTTCTAATGAAACTCCTTACAAATTGTTACATGGTTTTCATCCTTCTTATGAAAATCTTAAAGTCTTTGGTTGTCTCTGTTATGCTTCTACTCTTGATCATAACAGATCAAAATTTGGCAGTCGTGCTGATGCGTATGTATTTCTTGGCATACCATCAACTGTCAAAGGTTTTCAATTGTATAACCTCACCACCAAGCGGATTTTTATATCTCGCAATGTTCATTTTTATGAAACTATATTTCCCTTTTCTTCTTCATTCGCTATTTCTAATCAGAATTTTACCAATGCTTCTGATTTTGTGTTACCAACATCTTTCCTGGTTCCCTTAGATGAACCTTCTGTTTCTTCTTTTCCTTCTTCTTCAAACTCTTCTTCCCAACATCATACACTTGCTGATACAACGACATCAGTTCCACCTCATCCCCTTCCTTTTCGACGATCTTCTCGTTCTATAACTACACCTTCTTATTTGCATAACTATCAATATACTCTACCTAACTTGAAATCAAACAATGTCTTTTCTACATCAACACCCCATCCTATTTCTGCAACACACTCTTTTATTAACCTCTCTGCTGCTCATAAAGTTTTTGCTACTCATCTAACCAATACTAAAGATCCTAGAACTTACAATGAAGCTATAAAACATTTATGTTGGAAAAATGCAATGCAACTAGAAATAGATGCTTTGCAACAAACTAATACCTGGGTCATCACGGATCTTCCTCCAAACAAGCAAGCAATTGGTTGCAAATGGGTGTTTCGAACAAAATTTAATGTTGATGGTTCCATTGAGAGACACAAGGCCCGCTTAGTGGCTAAGGGATATACTCAGCAAAATGGCATTGACTACATTCATACTTTCTCTTCTGTTGCTAAGATGACTACTATTCGAACTATCATTGCTCTTGTTGCTTCAAGAATTGGCATTTATATCAACTGGATGTTAATAATGCTTTTTTACATGGTGATTTACATGAAGAAGTGTACATGCAAGTTCCTCCACGATTTTAGGTTTCAGATTCTTCAAAAGTCTGTAAACTTCAGAAATCTCTTTATGGTCTCAAACAAGCAAGTCGCCAATGGTATGCTAAACTGACAGATGCACTGCTATCTCTTGATTTTAAGCAAGCTAAATCAGATTATTCTTTGTTTACAAAGACATCTGGTTCCTCTTTCATTGCTTTCTCGTTTATGTTGATGATGTTGTTTTGACATCAAATGATCTTGTGTTGATACATGAGGTAAAAAGTTTTCTTCACAAACTTTTAAAATCAAGGATCTTGGTCAATTAAAATGTTTCCTTAGTTTTGAGAATGCTCGATCGCATTCTGGGATTCATCTTTGTCAAAGAAAGTATGTTTTGGATTTATTAGAGGAAACTGGTTTTCTAAATTGTAAACCAGTTTCAACTCCTATGATAGCTCATCAAAAACTTCAACAAGATGGTGCTGATAAACTAGACAATGCTTCTTCCTACCGCATTCTAGTGGGAAAGTTATTATATCTCTGCAATACAAGACCTGATATTTCCTTTGCTGTTCAACAACTTTCACAATTCTTAGATACTCCTACTGTCTCCCATATGCAAGCAGCTCATCATGTTCTGCGTTATCTGAAAGGCCATCCAGGCAATGGGTTATTGTTCTCTTCATGTTCTTCAGTTCAATTAAAAGGATTTTTAGATTCAGATTGGGCTTCTTGTCCAGATACTCGACGTTCAGTTTCTGGTACATGTGTGTTCCTTGGTGACAGTTTAATTTCTTGGAAATCAAAGAAGCAATCAACAGTTTCTCGTTCTTCTTCTGAGGCTGAATACAAAGCCTTAGTTGCTCTTACATGTGAAATCCAATGGATTCTATTCTTGTTGCAAGATTTTTCTATCACTCACTCTCAACCAGCTATTCTATATTGTGACAATCAGTCTGCTATCCATATTGCTAAAAATCCAGTGTTTCATGAGAGGACGAAGCACATTAAGCTTAATTGTCACCTTATTAGAGAGAAGTTGACTGCTGATGTTATTCATCTTCTCCCTGTATTTTCTTCTAATCAACTTGCTGACTGTTTTACAATAGCCTTGCCATCACCGACTTTTCTTCTTTTTATGTCCAAGCTGGGCATCTCTAATATTTACGCTCCAGCTTGAGGGGGGCTATCAGATATCTAAAGTTCAGTTAGTTTCAGTTAGTTAGTTAGACCCTGTTTTGTTAATACAGATAATTAGTTATCTATTAACCATTCTATCCCAGTTTTCTGTTTCAGTTCTGTTTTGTTTGTATATAAGAATGTAAAATGTATCTATCAAGTAGGAATGAAAAGTATTATTTTTTTTTTCTGAAACTCAAGTTCTATTAGTTGGTTCCAAAAATCACTCACAAAAATCAGAAAGAAATTATATTTTGAAATAGTAAATAGATTTCAAATTTTCAATTTCATCAAAATGACTTAGTTGTATTGATTTTATGAAATCTTCTATCACCAAAAAAAAAAAAGAAAAAAAAAACTGACCGTTGGAGGAAAACTGCAAGTGGGTCAGGCGGTGGGTTCAGCTGTCACTGACGGAGTCTGAAATGCTTTTTACAAGTGATTCTTTTTATATGAGTACCCTCTTGGACCAAACAATATCGAGGTTTGCCATTTATTGCCTCTCGCCCAGTGTGTCAAGTTTTGGAAATATTTTATTATAAACTATAAAAAGGATAATTTGAATATAAATGAAAATTAAAATAAAATATGGAGCTAAACTCTTTCGACAAAGACACATAATTTGAGTTAATGAGAGCGTACATTACTAAAATTTTGCAGAAAATATTTGAATCTAATGAGATGTCTTGTTAGGCATGTTGAACTTTAAGTTGAGATATATTATTATTTTATGTAATAAATTTGTGTCACACTAATTATATTTTGTAAGGCATAGAAGTTCTCTTTTATTCATATGAGTTAAAATTGCTGAATTATAATTAAGAAACTGGTGCACAAACATATATAAATTAAGATTAGTTATCATTATTGACTAGTTTAGGTTTTTTCCCTTGTTTTGACATTTGTTTGAACTTATACTATTAAATATTTGGCTTTGTTTTTATTACCTATGATATGTTTAGAGGGCATCTCCAACTGGGTGTATTCTGTGTTTATTGAGTGCTGTTGCACATTTGACCACGCTGTCTAAATGCCCTAGAGTGGTTTGATTGTTCCAAGCCTTCCAGGTTGAATGTTTTTTTTTTTTTTTTTGGATTGATGAGACACTACTATGATTGTAGGGTGGTTTTGAGATCATTAAACATTCGAGGCTGACGATCATTAAATAAAAAACTTAGGTATAGTTTTGAAATCTCTCTGCATAACCTTTGGAATGAGTTTTCAATAAGTTGCATTTTGGCTTATTTTCAAGAGTTGTTTGAAAGGTTTATAAGTGTGGAAAAACGTGATCTATTTGCAAGCATGGTGCAGTCTCATAGTTGAGTTTTTTTTTTTGGCCGAAAGTAAGGAATTAGTTGAAAAAAATAATTAAGTCTCAAGGATTTTGTGGCTAGTTTCAGGCTTTTGGGACATGTTCATGAGTTATTTTCATATTTGGGACATGAATCCATTTTCTTATAGTTTTTTTTTTTTTAAAGAGGATGTGATGCCTCGAAAGTTATATTTTTGTTTTTGTCTCATTTAATTCACATGTGTAATTTTTTTTTGGTCAAAGGCTAACGGTTTTATTTTTGAACTTAGTTCATCTTGTGAGATGCTTAGTTAAATTAATTTGATGCATTTTGTTTTTCTTTTTATTATTATATTGATTGAAAACTTGTTAAATTATAAAACTTCACTTATGGTCATCCTATTGTTATATCTTTAATGAAAAATATTTTTCATGTTTGTGATCATGCATGTATTGATTTGATTTTTGCTTCCTATTTAAGCTAATATGCCACATTTTTGATTTATTATATTTATTTATCATCATTATTTGAGATTGTTGTTATATATTTTTAGTTATATATTTATTTATTTCTATTTAAATTTTTTAGTTATGTATTTATTATTTTTTAAAGAACAAAATGAATGATTAAAGTTAAAACTCCAAACCTTTTGTTGCAAACATACTGTATTAATTAAATGTAGAACTGATTTGTTCTTATACTTAAAATATTTTATTTAATTTTTAATGTGCTTTTATATATGTTTGAAATTTTGTTTTATTTAAAATTTGTCAACAGCTATGATTGTTTATAAAGAAATGTATAGTATTTATTATTTCTTTATTTATTTATAAATTTTAAAAATAATTAATATTTATATGACGTGTTGTAAGACATAATCCTAAATTAAGAATTATTCCGCTGCTATTTTATTGATATGAGGATGTTGGATAATATGAGGCTGAATAATAACTTATTGGGTTGGTGTGTGAAGGATGACTCTATAAGTTACTATGGCGGTTGGGTTGCCTGTAAAAATAATAGATGAAAGGAAAATTGTGTACATCACTATTTTTTATGACCATTATACACACCATAGACCATCTATGTTGGAGAATTATTGCATTATGGTTTGAAAGCATTTAAATACTTAAGTATTGAAAGTATTTGTATTGAACCTTAAAGGTTGAAGATCCAAGGATAACAAAGTAAATAAACAAGGGCCCAAGTGAACTAAATGGACATGTGAAAGTGATTACCTTGCTATCTAGTATTGTTTGAATTTTAATGTTGAACATGTTGTGCGTTTACATTGCTTGAATTCCTAGAAGCATGCTAGGGTGTGTTTAAATAATGATTTGATGCCATAATTTCATATGTTTTACATGAACGTTGAATAACACGATTGTTTTATCCATGCTTGCTGATTACATGCTCTTATAACATGAGATATGCATGACTATATCCTAGATATCATGAGATGATTAACATGTTTGATTTACATATATGAGTTATGTGTGTTCTATGATGAAATGATGTACATACGTATTGTGATGAAATGATTGGTTGTATAATTGTAATCACATTAAATCAAGATTTAAGCCACATACTGTTGTCGTAATCCATGGGGGATCACTGTGGGTGTCCTCGCGAATAGAATACTGGGTTTATCTCTTGTTCCCAATAATAGAACTATAAGTGTGTCCCAAATTTTTGGTGATGGGTGTGTGTCTCTAAAGTCGATCTATTGAAATTTGACATATATTGCACTTTCCTTCTCTCCTTTTTACTTGATGACGAAGATGATGAGAGAATATCAGGGTTAAGCCTTTTGTCTAATTAAAAACTGAAAAGCAAACAAATGCTTGAAACGCCTAATGTATGAAAAGTGGTTGAATATTCTGTGTTTGATTTAAATAAAGTATGTTATACCTTGATCTTACGTACCTCTTCTTTCGTTTTCCCCTAAAAAGGATGTTTGTCACACTTCTAATGATCTGTTATATTAAAGAGACATGTATACACTTAGAAAACATGAAATTGTGATGAGAAACAAGTATTCTATACGAGAAGCGGTGCTCACCTTGTCTGCAACAGTTTGTGAGGTTGCAACAATGAAACTCCTCACTGGTTATGCAAATTCTTCTTCACTCCTTGCTTGAAAAACTGTTGAGAAGGATTAGAATGGGTTAGAATCAACATAGAAGTAGTTAGGAATAAGGAGGAATTGCTAAGTGGTAGCTAGGTAGGGTTTTTAAGACAAAAGTGTGCGACTGCGGGTTGCGATAAGTAAAAATGTAGCGTTTCTGCATAAGAATCACACGTATATCATCACGTATTACTGCGATAGCGCGATACACTACCGTGGCAATCATGCATTACCACGATAACCAGTGCGACCACATTTTTCTTCGTCTTGAGCAGCTCACACACATTACCACGGTAATTCAAATAACTACTGTGATAATTAGGCCCTTTGTGTTATTCTCGTATTTTCGTCAATATTTTTCATGTTTATCTAAATTTATATATATTTTATATTTATTCTAGGTTTATTAGCACTTATATTAAGTGATTACATTTTTTTGAAATTCTGCAAATGATTTATTAACTTTTAAAGTAACACATTGGGACTCTTGGCACATTTACCTATACAAAAAAATCAAAAGGAAGATAATTAACATTTTTTTATTTAGCTCAAAATGTGTCTTTTAATAGCATAGTTTGTGTTCTTGAAAAAATGAATATCATTTTTTTAATTTCTTTTTCCTTCAAAGCCGAGCTATAATAATAACTAAGCCAACTTATTTATTATAGAGATTGGGCTAAGTAGAATGTCGAAACCCTTTCCCTAGGCCGAAGGGCGGCTTGACCAGCACGATGACTCTACGAACTGACTCATCGAGTCAAGTTTGCCTAGTCACCGATAAGCCTTTCCAACTAATACCATCTAATCACACCAGAGCAATTTCACATCCATTCATTAAAGTGCGAGAGTAAACAAAATATTACATATAGTTTTGTTCTCAAAAAGTAAATAGTCTGACCATTGGTTACAGACATACAAGTGACCAACCTTTAACAGGACCCCAAAAAGAAAAGGGGACCACCTAGGGAACTAAGTCATCACCACGCCTTTTCCTTTGTCAGCCGCTGAGGAACCTGAAATATTAGTAGAGTAGCGAGCTTAATATGCAACATGGCTCAGTGAGTAGTAAAATTAGTATGTCACAAATAACTTGCATTCAAAAAACAATGCATGTATGCATAAATAGTAGTAATAGAAACGTGGCATGTAGTAAAAAAAAAGTTATAAACAGTGCAACAATTAAAGAAGACTAATTTAAATACATGTAGCTTAAAACTGTTTTAGGACTAGGGTTCAAGTCATCAAATCCAACCCTATGGTCATCTCTTGCGGGTCATGAGTCAGGGGACCGGCCACTTAAGAGGGTCATGAGCTAGGCATATTCATCGAATACCCTAACCCCATGCTCGGATCCTCAAGTGTGGTACTCGAGCGAGTTTGAGTCCAGGCGCACTGATCATGTGCCCTAAACACGATGCTCAAATCTCGAGTCTAATCTCAATCACATTATGTACCCTGACCCTGCACTCGGACCTTGAGCCTATGGTCTTAGTATCGGTGTACGACTACATATATTTCAAAATCAATTAATGTAGTTCAATCATATGAAACCATACAACCGATGTTATATCAATTATAATTTATGCAAAGAATACAATTAAAGTAACATTTGAATTAAACTATTCACCTCGGGTCTTGCGTACCAATGTCTCATCGACACTCAACCCAGTCTTGTCGTATGCACTCAAATCTACGTTATTAAAACTTAATTTCAGTTCTTTTGTAAAATGTGATTTAATTTTAGTTCAACAGTCTCTAACCGGTCTCAATAGAACCAAATTTAACTCAGTCAATTTGGTCAACTGATCAACTTTCAACTAGTTAAACTTAGTCAAAATTGGTCAACATGACCAATTGTGGTCAAATTTTGTCAAAATAGGTCAATTTGGGTAAAAATAAATCAAATTGATCAAAGTCCTCAATTTTTTCATACTTAGTCAAATTTTCAACTATTTGTTCTACTTGCGTAGCAAAAATTTTGATTTTTTGCGATCAATCCATACATACGTTGGAATTGTGCAAAACTTTTCAAATTTCATCTACACCCCCGAAATATGCACAAGAATTTTTTTATTGTAATTTTTGGAATTCATTTGATATGGTTTTATAGTGAAATAACAGAGTAGTCAAATTCCCAACTTTTGTTCTATTTGCACAACATATTTGCCAATTTGTTTGCAGGCAATCCATGTGTCGAGTTTTCTTGAAACTTTTCAGATTTAACCTATATCCCCTAAATATTCCCCATAATTTTAGTTTTCAATTTTTAGACTCCATTTGATACAGTTTCTGAGTGGGATAACATGGACTTTAATTTTGGGCCTTTTTGTTCTATTTGCACAGTATGTTTTTCAATTTTTTTGTGATCAATTCATATTCAAATTTGTGCAAAACTTTTCAAATTTGACATACACTCCCCAATATTTACCAAAATTTTATTTTGAGATTTTTGGACTTCATTTGATAAGGTTTTCAATTGGGATATCATGAACTTTTGTTTCCCAGGTTAGATGTGATAGACATTCACTAGTCACATGATCGGACCCACTTACCTAACTTGGATTTGGATGAAGTTTGGTACACTCGTTCTTGGAATACCCAGTAAGGTCTTTACCAAATTTTAGCTCAAAATATTGAGTTTTGGTCATTGAACCGATCCCCCAAATTTTCAGGCAAGTTATAAAAATTTATGGGTTTATGTTTTCCATTGTTTTTCAAGTATCAATTTCTCCCATTAAACTTCCAATCTAAAAGCCATTTCTTGCACCTATCATAAGTATTAAGATCATAGAACATTCACTGATGAAAATCCATTCAAAATAGCAAGCCAAGGTGTCTAAAACCTCATTCAAACATAATCTCAAACACTTGATATGCATTTACAAACTCTAAAATTTTTCTAAGTGTCAAAACAACTACCTAACAAGCGCTTATGGCATGAGATTTATACTTTCCTGGAGCCTCAAGTATAAGATTTAAGCATACCAAATTTCGGTCCACCAAATTTCGGCTCGATCGGACACTCTTAACAGCTTCAACCGTTGCCCTGAAGTTGCTCTCAGAATGTGTTTGCTGTCACAGTTCACCAGCAACCATCTTTGGCACCTCAGAAAACATGTTCCATATATTAGTTTTCATTTTCCATCAATTGGAGATTGAAGTACACATTGAGAGGATCAAAATGAGTGGTCTTACCTAAAATCTGACTTTGGATGGGTTAGGAAACAATATCTCAAAAATAGGATCAGCACACTTTTCCAGCAGTCGGAGCTTGCAACTATGTCGACCAACATACTTTCATTGTCATTTTAGTCTCTAATGGCTATGGGATTAGACTAAAGGCTTACACATTCTTGAAGAGGGTAGTGAGAGCTTTCCAAAGACTATAAGAACATGTAAATCTGAGTTGGGATGAAGGAGATATGAGGGCTTGAACTTAGCGTGTCACAGCTGAAATTTGCAGGAATTTTCAGAGATCCGGATTTTGTTGCATCTTTGGGGGGCCATTGCATGGTCCAAATGCTGCCAAGTGGCCACCCATGAGGTCTTGGGGGTGGCCTGGCAATGTGCCCCCGTCGGTCGAAGTTTCGGAGTTCGATCGGCGATGGTGTAAATGATCGGAAATCACGGATCAAAACCATGGGTGAGGGCTGGTTTTCTGCTACTGGTTTGCTAGAAATGGGGAAGAAGTGAGGAAGAAGAAAGAGGAGAGGGAAACGAGAAGAGGGCTAGGCACATGGGCCAACCCATGCGCCTAGGCTGCCCAAGTATAAATTCTTTTTCTCTTTTATTTTCTTTATATATATATACATATATACATTTTTCCTCATTTACTAGCTCTCATTATTATTATTATTATTATTATTATTATTATTATTATTATTATTATTATTATTAATTTATATACATTCAACCCAAAAATAACGTTTTTATCTCAAAAATCAAATAATTACCCAAAAATTTATTATTCCTTTCTAAAAATTTAATAAATTTTTCAAAAAATCATATTTTCTACCAAAAATCACATTTTTTTTCAAAAATTTATGCATCCTCTTCTCGAAAATCGTATTTCTCAATTAACCTAATTTTTGTTAATTAAATGGGTAAAATCACAAAAAATCGAGAAAAATAATATATTTTCATTAAAAATTTCAGAAAATATGCGAAAATACAAACATTGAACCGATCGACATGGTGTTCAAAAATATGGGTCATTATACAGAATTTGCTGAATGAAGATGTTTTAGAAACTCAAGAAATGAACTCAGTAAGTGTAACACTAGTAGGGTTCCTCGACATCAGGATGGAGCCTTGGGTATTGAATGGTGTTTGAGTATGTCTCCCAAATTGATTTCGCAAGTCACTCGATGTAACTGGAAATGGTAATTAATCAATGGTGCATATTTCAAGGATGCAAATGCACAAAATTCCTATTATTTTGGTTTCAAAGCAAAGGAAAATGTATGCTATTTTACATATATACATATATTAGAGATTATTTCTAAATTTGAACTCTTGACCTCTAAGTCGCAACCAAGCCGAGTAATCTCAGTCTTTGTGCCAAGACCTTTCCATTTTGCTTTCATGCATTTTAGATGTGCATTCTCACCTCTAAGATAGATTTTATAGAAGTAGCCAAACTTGAAAGTTATCCAAAGCTTTAGTAAGGTAGATTTTGTTGATGTTTACATCAAGAACCCTCTCATTCTTTAAAGAGGTAACAATTTGTGACATGCCATAATGACCTAACCTTAACATGATATGTATTTAACGAGTTTGAATTCAACATAAATGAGTTTGAGTTAAAATATGTTAAATTCGATTAAATACAACTAAAATTTGGATCATAGACATATTAAGCTACTAAATCCGAAAATAATCTGTTTAACATAATTATAAATAAGTTAATTTAAAATTAATGTATTTATTAATATACCCACGATATAAATTTTTATTAATTTTTAAAAATATTTTTAATTTAATTTATTTTTAATAAATTATTTATGTTTTATATTTTTATTCATATATATTTTTTTTATAAATACTAATTTAGAAATTGATTCCAATAAGTTAAATAAGTTATATGTAGGCAAATAAGTATGACACGATTAATAAATGAGTCGAGTTTAAGTTTACAAATTTAACAAAATTAAAAAATAGGTCAGGTTTGAGTTTACAATATATAAATTATACTTGTTTATGACACAACGACATGAATTTCCGCCCCCATTCTTTAAGATTTTGATTCCACTTCAATCAATTCAATAATGCATAAATCTTGAGAATAAGTTAGAAAAGTAGAAAATTCCTTAGTTTCCTTTTATGCACATTTCAATTTTTGACCAGGGCTTTAGGATGGTCATTCTCAAGTTTAATTGTATTAATTCTAACATGGTAACCTCTAGTTCAACATTTGGTATAACCAAACTAATAGTTATTGCTGCTGCTTATGAAATATATGCTTTGCAAATACGTTCCCTATAGAAAGTGGAAATAAATTTAGTAGGATTTGGTCATATTACCTGCCAATTTAAATTAAATATTTTTAAAAATCCAAAAACTTTTTGAATCATTTCGTTGACATGAGTACCTTATATTCACGAGAAGATGATATTTATGGGCAACAATTCATATCACAATATGATAATTCAACTTGAATACGATACATAATTAACATGTTTGAGTTTAATGTAAACGAATTTAAGTTAAAACATGCTGAACACAAGTAGCCACAATTAGATTATTAGTTATAAATAGGTTAACCTATTACATTTAAAAATGACTTATTTAACACCATTTAGAATAAATTAATTAATAATTTGTAAAAAAGTTTTTTTTAAAATAAATTTTGAGAAAAGCTTTCTTTAATTTAATTTTATATAAATTATTTGTATTTTATATTTTATTATTTTTTTAAAAAAAATTATTTGGTGATTAAATGATATATTCCATCTTTTAAAGAAAAAAGTGATTATATTATACCTTTATGAACTACTATGTCTCTTTAAAAGACTACTATGCCAAACAACATTGTTTCTCAAATATATATATATATGTCTCTCAAAAAATATATGTCAACAACATATTGTTCCAACTAGACATGTCGACCTATCTAAGTAAGTTGTTCTAGCTAGTCAAATCGATTCTAGTAGGTAGACCAATCTATGCCAACAATTTGATTTAAAATCAAGTTAGAAAATTTTCTGTTTAATATTTTATTAATTGATTTATACGGTCAAGTTAATAATCATATATACAAAATTGATTTCTTCAAGTAAAAATATTATTTTGATTAAAAAGATTAAATTAATCATACACTAAAATCAAATATTTTTAGTAATACTAATCAATTTTACGTAAAGTATAATAGAGACGATTTATTTGTTAGTAGTAAAGATAATTGGTGGGTTGCGAAGAACTACTAAAAACTATTGATTTCTTTGAGCTAAAATTAGAATTTAGGCAAAAACAAGCATAAAATTGCCAATTAGCTTAGTTGGTTAAAACATCCTGCTAATTGCTCGTACGTCGCAAGATTGAGACCTACATGCGCCACTTTTTCTATTATTAGGACACAATTAATAAACATGTTATTTTTAAGTTGACAATATACATTAATATACTTGTTCGACATGGTCCGTTTATGACCTGCAAACAATATCCACCCCTAAATTGATGAATCCATAGTCGTGGCTGCTAGGATGGTAAAAGAGATTCCTTTGGTAAAGATCTTGCTTTGAATAACTTTCTTATTCAAGTATACCAAAAAAAAATCGTTCTAGAAGGATAATCGCAAACACAAAGTTTCTTTAAAACATTATTCCTTTTGGTATATGGACTGTGTGCCAGAGGCCAGAATTGGAGGGGCACCCTAAGCAAGGTAGGGAGACTCCACAGGATGGGAACAAAGGAAAGGTGAAAAAAGCCAGAGCATCAAGAGCAGTCCAGCAGAAAGAGGTGGGGGAAACCGGCCTTGAGCGGTCCCAGGCGAATAAATGAGGATGCTAGCGTGGAACTGTCGGGGTGTGGGGAACCCCCTGACAGTCCAAGCGCTAAAAAGACTTGTGTATAGTCATTCCCCGGATATTATTTTTCTTTTTGAAACAAAGTGCTACCATAAAAAGATGGACGTGATCTGGATGAAGTTGCAATACAAGTGTGGGATAGCAGTTAACCCAAGGAGAAAGGGAGGAGGTATAAGTGTGTGCTGGAGAGATGATCAAGCTATTCAAGTAGCGCTATACGGGGATTTCTTCATTGAGCTATTGGTGAAAGATAACAAACTAGGGGAGGAATGGCGAATATTTGGGATATATGCAAGTACGAACCAGGCGGAAAGATCCCAGCAATGGACGACGCTAGCACAACGTATCAGATCATCCCCTCAACCCTCTATACTCATGGGGGATTTTAACGCCATCCTAGAAAGCCATGAAAAGAAAGGCGGAGCCCAGTGGAAGGAAGCGGATGCCCGGCAGTTTAAGGATTTTGTCAGTAGCTTGGGCCTTATAGATATGAGGTTCAGGGGCCCCAGATTTACATGGAGTAATAAAAGACAAGGGGAAGACCAGATTATGGAGAGGTTAGACAGGAGTCTCTGCACAAGGAAATGGCTTGAAATTTACCCAGAGGCATCTTCTCAAGTGATTGCATCAGCAGGATCAGATCATCTCCCAATCATGGTAGAAACAGGGGGCCCCCAAAAGATACCAACAAGACACAAATTTATATATGATAACAGATGGAGTAGCCTAGAGGGATGTCGGGTGGTCATAGAGCAATGCTGGCCTAGTGAGGCAGCTGGAATGAGTAGAACATTGGCAGAATGTATTGATAGAACTTGTAGGGGGGTACGAGATTGGAGGAAGGAATCCCCGGAGGCCAACTCAAAACGTATGGTGGCTCACTATACAAGGGTTATCAGCCAACACTATGACAAAGGAGTAAACCCGGCTGAATTAAGAGATGCAGAAGCTAGATTAAAGGAGCAGCTGGTCTTAGAAGAAGAGTGTTGGCGAACAAGAGCGAAAGTGGAATGGCTACAAAGTGGGGACAGGAACACAAAGTACTTCCACGAAAAGGTGAAGCAAAGGAGAAGGAACAACTATATTTCGGGGCTTATGAATGCTAGGGGGGAGTGGACTAAGGATCATGACGAGATTCAAGCAACCATAGCCAATCATTTTAGGGGTCTCTTTTCATCTTCCCAAGTGGAACTATCCCAATTCAGACAGAACATTATCCATAAGGTACTATCAGACCAGGAAATTCAAAGACTTATGACCCCCTTTAGCCCGAGTGAAGTGGAAGCCGCGGTGTTTGACATAGGGGCATCCAAGGCCCCCGGACCCGATGGCATACCTGCAGGTTTTTTCCATGATTTTTGGGACATCACCAAAGGGCGGCTGATGCAGACTATCTTGAATTTCTTCTCCTCTAACATCATGAATCCCGAGTGGAATAAAACAAACATCATTCTCATCCCAAAGAAGAGAAATCCAAGAATGGTTGGGGAATACAGGCCCATAAGCCTATGTAACACAGTTTATAAAATCATAGCTAAAACTATGGTCAATAGACTCAAAGAGGTTATGCCAAGTCTTATTGGGCCAGCTCAGAGTGCCTTCGTCAAAGGAAGACAAATATCGAAAAACATATTGATTGCTCATGAAATCATTCACTCTATCATTGGAAGGAAGAGAGGAGCTGGGGAAGCTATAATCAAAACAGATATGGCTAAGGCCTATGACCGGCTGGAGTGGAACTTTGTGAACATGATAATGGTCTTTATGGGATTTCCCCCCTCTTGGTGTCAGTGGATTCAGTCATGCCTAAGTACAGTGACCTATCAAGTCATCGTGAATGGTAGACTCACGGAAGCAATCACGCCCACAAGGGGCATTAGACAAGGTGATCTTCTCTCCCCCTATATTTCTATTATGTGTACTGAGTTCTTATCTGGAATGATTAGGAAAGCGATAGAAGAAGGAGTTCTAAAAGGCTTCAGGATAAGGAACCAAGATATAAATATTGGGCACCTCCTCTTCGCGGATGACTCATTATTTTTCTGCAAGGCTACAAAAGAGGATATGGCAATGCTAGCTGAAATCCTAGACATATACTGCACTGCTTCTGGGCAATCTATTAATAAGGAAAAAAGCGGAATCATGTTCAGTCCATCCATTCCCCTGCACAAGGCGCAGACTCTTGCACAAATTATGCAAATTCAAGTGTGCCAATCGGTTGGTATGTATTTAGGGGCGGATATTCTATATGGAAGAAGCAAAGTGCAGGTATTTAATAAACTGATCTCAAAAGTGGAGAAGAGTATAGGCGGGTGGGAGGAAAAACTGCTCAGCCTTGCGGGAAAGGAAATCCTAATTGAAGGCATAGCCCAAGCTACTCCAAACTACTATATGTCATGTTTCAAGTTGGCGAAAAGCACATATAAAAAGCTAAGCAGTAGTATAGCTAAATTCTGGTGGGGGTCGGGGCATCAAAAAGCAGGAATCCACTGGTGTAATTGGGGGCAACTGTGCAAGCCTAAGAAAGAAGGAGGGATCGGTTTAAGAGATGGGGAGGCAATGAACAAAGCATTGTTGGCCAAACAATGTTGGAGAATCATCTCCCAACCCAATAGTATGCTTGGAAGTCTCCTCAAAGCTAAGTATTTCCCAAACACAGAATTTCTAAAAGCTGCCACAGGGATAAGGCCATCCTGGGGGTGGCGTAGCATATTAATGGGAAGGGATCTATTGATAAAGGGGCTTCGGTGGAGGGTTGGCTCGGGGGATTCCATTAACATCTGGGAAGATCCATGGATACCTAGACCTATTACTTTTAAGATAACATCCCCAAGAGTAGAAAATTACACTTCGCCCTATGATTTAACAGATATACACACAGGCATGTGGGATACGGGTGTCATAGGCAGAATATTCAGTAGAGAAGAAGGGGACATGATCAAACAAATGCCGCTTAGTAGGGAGGGATGCCCGGATAAATTAATATGGCATTTCACTAAGAATGGGGAGTATTCGGTGAAGAATGGGTATTCCTTGGCAAGAGAAAGAAGATATGATCGGTCTAAGGCAGGGACAGGTTCATCCCATGGGCAGGTAGATCAGAAGCTATGGAAGTGGATATGGGGGCTTAAGGTAACGAACAAGATAAAGTTTTTCATATGGAGGGTGTGTAACAATTACCTAGCACTTCCAACAGAGCTTGCAAGAAGGCGCATAAGCATCCCAACTGTATGTCACTTATGTCATTGCCAAGAGGAGAACAGTACACATATATTTTTTAAATGTGACTATGCCCTTACGTTCTGGTTTGGATGCCCCCTCAATTTGGATACAAACGCATTAGTTAAGCACTCTTTTAGAGATTCTTGTGCAAATATAATTGACTGGGCCGAGAGGAGGGGTTCAGATGACATTGTTTGGCAATGGTTTGCCTGGGGGTTGTGGAGGATATGGAAAAGCAGGAATGAAGGGGCATTTAACAAGGCCTTTCCTACACCCGGGAGAGCAATCGAGATAGTGTTCCAACAGATCGAAGATTATGCGCAAGCGTGCCATGGGAGACAAGTGGGGAGGAGCCAGGAGGAACCAAAATTGCCAACCGAGTGGAGTACCCCTTTCTATGTGTTCACTGATGCTGCTAGATGCCCCAGATCGAAAATATCAGCAGCAGGTTGGGTAATCTGCAGCAGGGACCTTGGGATCGTCAAAGTGGGGTGTGTTTTCTTAGGCGTTACCTCATCAGTAGAGGAAGCTGAAGCGAAGGCCATTAAAATTGGCTTGGAGGCTGCAAGAGAAGTTGACGATCTATCCCTCAGGTCAGACGCCCAGTTAGTAATACGTGGCTTGAAGAACTCTTCAGAAGGACTAGCCACGATCGAACCTCTTCTATATGATATTCGAAGTGCAGCAGCAAGTAGGGTAGTTGACATGGAGTATGTGCCAAGGACGTGTAACAGCATGGCACACAACCTTGCCAGTTTCAGTAAGTCTTCTGGGCTTAGCAAAATATGGGAAGATGCCCTCCCAATGTCTTTATGCTCCAAGCACGACGTGGAGCAAATGTTTCATTGTGTCTTTTGAGAAGGGACAGTTGCTATGATGTTATAACACCTGTCATGAGCATGGTTTTGCCAAAATAAATAAATAAATAAAATAAAATGGGCAAGTCCTACGTGGCAACGTGTGTTACATGCCACATAAGCACCAAATATGCCAACATGTCACATATTGGTGCCTACATGTCACATGTTGGTGGGTGATCCTAACATCTATGTTCTTAATTTGAACCATTGAAGGGAAACTTATACAATTTGACCATATTCTTCAACTAAATTTTCCAAAAGAACCACATTTGTTTGACAAAAGGAGTAACACCAAACATCTCAAAATGGCAAATACTTTAATCATCAAACATCTAACTGAATGAACCAGAAGAAACAAATGAAAAAAGAAAAGTGTGCTAAGAATATAAAAGGAAATCAATGTACCAATGTTTGCCCTAAAATTTGTGTTGGACAAAAAAATTATTTTCTAAACTTTATTTCTCAGAAACTTGTGCTTTTTATTAATATCACAATGCACATTATGGAAGTATATTTATAGACACCGAATTCTAATTTCTATAACGGTTCTAAACCTAATAAAATAAGTAATGTTACTTTCATACAAACTTAAATTATTTATTTTAAAAGCCACTCAAACTCGTAGTTAGATTCTAACTCTACTATTAATTAGACTCTAACTCCAATAAATAAGACTCCAACTTTAATAAATAATTTAGTTTACAATTCCAATATCTACTATTTTTTAGATTATCTGAATTATGTTAATTTTTTTTAATAATTCAGATTTCGCAC